>JAPYZM010000144.1:0-46712 GCA_030522845.1 Psyttalia concolor
CTGCCCAGGGGTCATCTTCTTTCAAAAAAATCGAGATTTGGACATCCCCGGCCAGCCAGTCGGCTGTCGGGGCCGAAATTCAGAAATGCCAAAAAACCAAAGGGGGGACCCTTTCCATTTTTTCGATTTTTACCAAAGTCGGCACTCTTTTGACGATATCTCCAAAACTATTGATCCTATCGCCCTGGGGTTGGTCTCATTCGAAAGCTGAGCTCATTTCCCATCGATATAGGGTATCGATAAATTTGTAAAAAGATTTTTTCACCCTTTTTTTGGCAATTTTATGAATTTCCGGAAAATCTGCAAAAACCGTTCGAAAAAATTTTTTATCAATTTTCCAATAGCCTATATCGATGGGAAATGAGCTCAGCTTTCGAATGGGCCCAACCTCAGGGCGATAGGATCAATAGTTTTTGAGATATCGCCAAAAGAGTGCCGATTTTGGTCAAAATCAGAAAAATGGTAAGGGGACCCTTGGATTTTTCGGGATTTCAGCTTGTCGGGCCGGACTCGCCAGCTGGCCAACCGGGGACGGGGATGAGCCCTGGCTAGCTCTTTCTGGGTATGTCTGGCGGTTTTGGAATTTTTTGGATCCGACTTGCCGCAAAATGCAGTTTTCTGGCAATTTTCTTAGGAATTTTGGACAAAAATCCCTCTATCCGGGCCTTAAATTTTGTAAAAAAAAATCTGCTAGGGCTCAGTTGGTAATATCTCGTCCTACCTCGCACGATTCTCCAGTTGAAGACAATCTAACCTCTCGAGGTTGTCTTTACTGGCTCTCGTCGACGAACAATTAATGGCTTTTTCACAACAAAACTCCAGAGGTAATTTGTCATAATTTATATTTGCGTTTCAGTTGTCATCGACGATTCTGTATTTATTTGTAGACCTGCAGAATAAGAAGATCTTGGAGGAACTGCAGCTGAAGAAGCAGATGCTCCTCAAACAAGGGGTGACTCCCGCACTCTCGAGTACTCTGAATCTACCGTCCACTTCGTCTGCACCTAGTCCAGTAAGAGTTTGAGAATTCATACGAATTCTTCCATATCTCCGATTATTGCAAATATATTCATGGAACTTGATGAAGTTAGGAACTCCCTTGATAACTGGAAAAAGTTTAGCCCAGTCAGTTCGGAAAATCTTTCCCAATTTTTTGCAGTCGATCTCAGCATCTGGAGATGGATCAATGACAGCAGTCCAACGTAATGCCCTCAACAGTGCCCACGCGGCGTCGTTCGGTTATTTCGTGACCCAGGACTCGTCCTTCGGTAATCTGATACTCCCAGTGCTGCCTCGCTTCGACCCCAAGTGAGCACTGACCCCTGGAGCCGCTCCCCACGACCCCATTAAGATATCAACTGGACTCTCGAGGGAACTGGAGGAGATTCTCGTTTTCTTCTCCCAAAATCACGTGGCAAATGGCGTCTCTAAGGATGCGAGAGCTGGAGCAGTACCTCCAGCAGCTGGGGGTTTTCGAGAAGCCGAAAGTCCTCCTGGAGCAGTATCCAACGAGTGCCCACATCGGGGCCCACTTGTTGTACACAGCTCAGACCCAGTTTGGGGACATCGAGGGAAAGGGAGTTGCCGATTTGGGGGCTGGATGTGGAGTGCTAGCCCTGGGGGCGAGAATGCTGGAGGCCAGCTATGTCGTCGGCTTCGAGGTCGATCCTGACGCCCTCCAGATCCTCACCAGAAACTGCGAGGACATTGAATTGAGTGTCGAGGCTATCCAGTGTGACGTTCTCCAGTTTCTCCCAGGTGAGAGGACAACCTGGTGCCACCAGGTGCTGGGTTATTGAAATAATAATTTACACTTGCAAAAATCTAATTCACATTTTATTAATTGGAAATTACGCGAGGTGACATTAAAAAATATATTATAAAGATAGGAATTAATTAACAATCACTCAATTCGTCATATTGACAACTCCAGGAGTTGACAGAGCCAGACCCACTTTTTTTTCTCCTGTTCTAGGGAGATTTGAGAAGGCCTTTGATACTGTCATCATGAATCCACCCTTTGGTACTAAAAAAAACTCTGGCATTGACATGAAGTTCCTGGAGATGGCGACAAAATTGGCGACGACAACTGTCTACTCTCTCCACAAGACATCCACGAGAAATCACGTGCTGAAAGTGGGACAACAGCTGGGGGCGAGGGCCACTGTTGTCGCTGAACTCCGTTATGATCTACCCCAGGTCTACAAATTTCACAAGAAAGGATCGGTTGATATTCAGGTGGACTTCATCAGATTCACCCTCGATAATTGAGCTCAAAGGTCTGGAAGATCAGTCTCACAGTTGACAATTCATTCTCATGGATTTTTAGAATAATTTTGAACAATCGGGGGTGGAAAAAACATGGCCGCTCACTCATTTATCATCACTCGAATTTAATTCCCTGGGCCAGGGGGAGTTCATTTCCGTAATTAATTGTCACTGTTGATCGTCTCATGTACTGCTTCCACGCGTCACTTCCACTCTCTCGCCCTCCACCTGTTGACTTCTCACCTCCAAAGGCACCACCTATTTCTGCTCCACTGGTCCCAATGTTCACGTTCACTATTCCACAGTCTGAGCCGTGGGGTCCAATCCACTGTAAATACGAAATTTAGAAAAATTAGTTTTTGAGGTTAACTAGAATCAGACAATGTTTTTTACTTTAAAAAAACTATTCACTTGAAAACAACTATATTGTTAATAAAAATTTGAGGAAATATTTATTTAGAAAGAGCATTTGCAGAATTTTATCGCGTGTTTTCGAGACTCCAGGCTTTCAGCAATTATTGGACTAGTTTTTTCATGTGATAAGTGATTTGTGGATTTTATTAGTCAATGCCTGATATACCTGGAAGACGTTGGAGAGACTCTTGGTGAATAGTGAGCTGGTGAGTCCCTGTTCAACGCTGTTATTCTGGGCAATGGCGTCCTCGATGGAATTCGCCTCGAGAATGTAGACGATGGGGGCAAAAGTCTCGGATTGAACGACTTCTGCGTCGTTGGGGAGGCCGGAGATTATCGTCGGCTCTACGTAAAAACCAGGACGATTTATGTGCTTGCCACCGAATTCAATTGTACCACCAGCAGCCACAGCTTCAGCTACGGTTGCCTATTAAATCCGTAAATTCATTTATCATATTTATTGAACATAACCTCAATATCAAGAGCTTCATTCCCAATTTTTCCCTAATTTTTTAGAAAAGAAAATTGAGAAGACGAATTTCTGGTTTGACAATTGTCAACTCACTTTGTAATTATCAACAGCCTCTTGATTGTGAAGAGGTCCATACAACGTATTGTCCTCCAGGGGATCTCCAACTCTGGTCAGAATACTCTTAAACGCAATTTTCAATCTTCCAAGGAACTCATCTTTGATACTCGAGTGAAGAACGAGTCTTCTAGTGGTGGTGCAGCGTTGTCCAGCCGTCCCAACGCAGGAGAAGACAGCCCCACGAACTGCCATCTCCAGGTCGGCGTCATTAGCAACTGGAGGTAATCATGAATAATTGTTCAATTCCCAAATAACAAGGTCAATGATTTTTTCATTGCTCACCTATGAGAGCATTGTTGCCCCCAAGCTCGAGAAGAGACTTTCCGAAGCGTTCCTGAACCTTCAGGGCCACCTCTCGACCCACTTTAGTGCTTCCAGTGAAGCTTATGAGGGGTAGACTGTGGGAAGAACAAGAAAAATATTTGGAGACGACTAAAAATGAATTTTCTAGTCAAACTCTCGACGAAAGACATCCTCATCGATCCCCTCCATAAATAAATAAATAAATGGAGTGAAAAATTCCAGTTGTTATTACCGTTTGTCATTGACAAGAACTTCTCCAACATCAGCTCCACCGGTAACGAGAGCAGCAACAGATCCAGGCACGCCATTCCGTTCGAGAACCCTAGCAATAATTTTAGTTGTTGCTATGGAGACAAGTGGAGTCGTTGGAGATCCCTTCCAGACGACAGCATCACCGCAGACCATGGCAATGGCGCTATTCCATCCGTAGACCTGGCAAAAGATTCACATAACCTCCAAAAACAAAATCCAAACTTGGAGAACTCTTAACTAACTCACGGCAATTGGGAAATTGAATGCCGAGATGACTCCAACGACCCCAACGGGATTCCACTTCTCGAGGAGTGCGTGGTCTTTTCTCTCCGAGGGAAAGATGCTCCCTGGGAGCATCCGGGAGAGGCCAACTGCGTAATCGCAGATGTCAATGTACTCCTGAACCTCGCCAATACCCTCAGCGAGAATCTTTCCCATCTCCAGGGAGACCAGTTGACCCAGTGGCCGGAGATTCTTCCGGAGTTCATCCCCTATTTGACGGACAATTTCACCTCGTGCTGGGGCTGGCAGTGAGGCCCACTGGGGCCAGGCTTTTCTCGCCTCTGTCACTGCATTGCTCGCCTCCTGGGGAGTTGACTGACGAATTTTGGCGATTGTCTTCCCAGATGATGGAGATATGGATTCGATCAGCTGGAGAACGTAATTATTTACATTACTCACATAATTTTTTTTTTCTAAAAAAAAACCACGTCTCTTGAAGCAAGTGGTTGGAGGGAAGAAACTAGTGAGCGAAATGAGCGAAAAATAGATCTCAAAAAATCACTTCAGAGGAAAAAAACTCATGCACTCGATCTTATGAATGCGAAAGATCAAAGATAAATAAAGCAAATGAGAAATAGGAAAAATAATAATTTGGGATGGAGCGAAACGAGCGAAACGAGCGAAAGGAGCGAAAATTGGGAACCGTAAAAATTGTTTAAGGTGAAAAAAATGCATGCACTCGATCTTATGAATTCGAACGATCAAAAATAAATACAGCAAATGAGAAATAGGAAAGATAGGAATTCGGGGCGGAGCGAAACAAGCGAAAGGAGCGAAAAATTGGAACTCGAAAAATTGTTTCAGCTAAAAAAACGCATGAACTCGATCTTATGAATTCGAAAGATCAAAAATAAATACAGCACATGAGAAATAGGAAAGATAGGAATTCGGGGCGGAGCGAAACGAGCGAAAGGAGCGAAAAATTGCTTCAGGTAAAAAAACGCATGAACTCGATCTTATGAATTCGAAAGATCAAAAATAAATGCAGCACATGAGAAATAGGAAAGATAGGAATTCGGGGTGGAGCGAAACGAGCGAAGGGAGCGACAAATTAATTTTTGTTATAAATACCTGGCCTGAGCCGCCCCATCTTCCATCAAATAACCCGGGATTCTCCTGCGTCAACCCCAGCTGCTTCAAAAATCCATACCTCGAGTCAGTGACTAAATTCCTCTGAATTTCATTAGAGACTTTATGAACTGATTGAAGCAATTGCCGGGACATCCTTCGTCTTAACAATGAACTCTCTATTCCGTCAACGAATAAATGAAATATACTTATAATACGCTTATCGAATTGACTGACTTTATCAACGAGGGGAGGCCTTATCACTCTCCCTCCCCAGTCTATCGTCACAAACCAAAAACCAATGTTTATTTTTGAAACATTTTATTATTAAAAGTGGGAATTTCATTATTAACAAGTCATTATACATAATTATTCGGCAGTGAGTGATGGATGATTCATTTCATCGGTTAATTACATGATTTTAAAGTACAGTCGAATTTTCCTGATTTATCAGGAATTGCTGATTTTTATTGTTATCGAGTGGAAATTATTTACATGGGTCTGCACATCTGATAGCAACGGAGATCGGATACGATACGAAGGACCGATCTCGTTAGAGTTGGTTGATCCTAAAACAATAGATTTCCGTTAATAATCGATGCATTTTTAGTAATTAAAGATCAATAATTAATGAGGTGGGAGTGATTAGACGAAGAATTAAGTTTTTTTGTTTTGTTTTGAGTACTTCTGATAAGGAAATTCATATCAAGACCTTTTGTGCAACTCTTGTAAATTCTATAAATAAGGTCAATGATAATTTCGCCATTTTCTCCGGAGCAGAGAAAAATATTCGCAGTGAGGCCCAAAAATTTTACGATGAGGCCCAAAAATTTTGCGATGAGGCCCAAAACTTTTGCGATGAGGCCCGAAATATCATGGCAGCCCCTCAAATTAAGACCCGAAATTGGATTAATTTGCGCCCTTCATTGATGGGGCCCAATATATTGCAAAATAAGGCCCAAAATAATTTATTTAACCGACTCTTCAATTTTTTTAAAATAAAAACTGAAAATGCGCTAATGTTCACTGAAGGATCCGAAAAATATTCCAAAATAAGGCCCAGAATATGGTTTAACGACTCCTTAATTTGTCTCGAATTAAGGCCCAAAGTGATCTCAGATTAGGGCCCCCCGTTGGTCCCAAAAAACCAAAACAAGGCCCAAAATAGTGATCGAGTCAACTTCACTCACCGTCGATTTATCGAAGTTCTCCAGCAGCGTCGCCCTCTGAATGTCGTCCAGGCCCTCGCAGCCCCCCAAAAATGTGGGCAGAAAATGGCTGAAGAACCAGTTGATGTCCACTCCAGCTAAATTATGAATGGCCACTGCAATGTCATCCGCAAGGAGATTATGAGACCGGTGAATTAAGACTGTGAAGAGAGCCATGAGGAATCTCTCGAGGAGATGGGTCTTGAAGACCTCCTTCTGGTAGAGTCTCCACCTGGAGTTGAGGCCCTCAAGGCTCTGGAGACTCTGCCTGAAGATGTTGACGTCCGATTGGAGAAGAGCTTGGCCGAAGGCCTCGAGGATGGCCACGAGTTCCTCCTTGTGCTCCACATGCTCCTCCAGAGGGCCTCCGAAGCTTCTCAGGACGCCGGACCCGTAGAAGTACTGCCACCGGTGCATTAGAATACTGTGGAACAGACGCAGGAGGACGAGGGTAGTGTCTGGATGAGCACTGAGGTCACCACCGACAGCCGGCCAGACCTAGGGAATAAATAAACTCATGGTTTGAATTGTCGTAGGACCGCTCCACGACCCCCCATCACATCCTCACCACCTCCAGTACTCACCTGCCTCAAACAAAGTCCCGTAATTGCTGGTACGAAGGCCTTGAAGCCAGCACTAGGTGCGGAGATAACGAGAATGAGAATCTCCAGCAGTTGGTCAAGTGCTGGTCCAGCATTGATACTCTCGGCGCTGTAGATCTGCAGCATTCCCTGGACCGCTCTCTGTATGAAGTCAGCGCCCAATTGTTGCTGGAGAACATGAAAGATAGCATGCAAAAAATTCATGAGTCCTTCGCAGACCTGCGACCTGACTAGATGGGGCAGTAGTTCGAGAATTCTGGTGATTGTCTCCTGCAGGCACTCGTGGAGCATTTTTTTAATGCCAGTTGACGATGAACAGCAGTCCTCCACGAGCTGTTTGAGAGGTATTACGGAATTGCTGACACTCATCTCCGGGGGAATTTGTTGACCCAGACCACCCAGGGATGATGACAGTGTGGTTATCATGGAGGAGAGGAGTCGCTGTCTGACAGCGGCATCTCCTGGCACAAGAACAATTCCATTGACAAGCGCTCGCCTGAGGACTTTGATGGTATCTGGTCGCATTGAGGGATAGGTCTGGGTTGTTATGAGATCCCTGAACACCTGGTGCTCCCAGAGATTTGGTCTCAATATGGCGGTGATGCTCTGGAGGAGGTGCACAGCGGAATGCACGAGATTAATGGGGATCGATGGCTCGGGGGTTCGTGGTGGTGATAGTGCCCAGATGCAGGCTTGGATGGATCTCTGGGTGAAGTTGTCCCGGTATTTGTCTGGTTGCTTTGCCATCCAGTGACACCAGGCCTGCAATGACGCCAGGAACTGGGAGTGGACCTCGATGAGGTCGAGGACAATTGCCGGCGGCTGCAGGGGCGGGTGGAAGAGGTGATTGGTTTGAGCGAATGTACAGACGTCGAGTGTCTGGCTCACCAGGTCCTCCACTGGGGAGTTCGAGGTGCTGTCCTGGGGGTCGGTGAAGAGGGAGTAGAGGCGGGCTAGGGCTTGAGTTGTTGATGCCAAGTCGCGGAGGTGAGAGTGAACTGTTGTTGCATCTGACTCGGAGAGGATTGTCACTTGACCGCGGCTTAACGCCGAGCCCAGTTCACCGTAGATGGCGACGTCGGCTCGCCAGGACCTAGGGGGGCCAAGATAAGACTTGAGGATTGTGCCTGGGGGAGGGGGCTGAGCCCTCGTCGCCGTCGAAAATTAGACTAGGGCAGGCCTCGAAAGCCTCTTCAAGTGATTCAATAATGGATAGGTTGATCTGTCTTTTTTTTACCTGTAAAGTAGATTGAAAACCGGAAGAGGTGAAATATCAGCGACCCTCGCTAGGCACTCGATGTTGCACCTGAGGAAGTGCTGCCACTCGGTCTCCTCATTGTCGTCCAGGGTCTCGGTGTCCAAGTCCTTCAGGTTTCTACCCTCCACCTTGAATGACATTCGATTGAGGACCCTCTCGGCAAATGCCAGGGCCACCGTTGAGTACCTGGACTGTGTGGACTCCAGGAGAATGCTCCAGACTTCGAGACAGCGGAGGTAACCGGGAATCGATGTATTCTGCTGGAACGTGTGATGATAGAGGACCTCCAGGAATGTTGGCACTGGAAATTTTGGACATGACTCCACTCTCTTCAGGTGATTTGTCACGAACAGCTGGAGGAACTCGGTTGTCTTCTCCAGGTAGCTGAAAATAAGTTCTTCATTCGTTCCATGTCACTTGGTTTTCAATGGAGACGTGAATTTAAGACGCGACGTCAATTCAAGACAAAACAGTCCTCACGAGATTTCTCATCATCGATTTGTGAAAAGATCAATGGAAACTTGAATCTAAGTGACGACCTGAATTTAAGCCGCGACCTGAGTTTAATAGGCGACCTAAATTTCTCTTGTAAATAGCCTAAGAATTCCTAAACCGGCGTCTCATCATGGCTAGATTTTTTTAATCATGGAGACGTGGATTGAAGTCATAACCTCAAATTTTCTCAAGGTCTTCAACATTTTCTCCTTATTTGGGCCCTACCTCTCTTCAACGCTGTCCAACCGCTCCATAACCTGGAACAACGTGACACCATGATCGAAGATCTGGAGGAGAAGGGTCTCGGTGGTGCTGGGCGAGCAGGGACGATAGAGAAGTTCGTTGATGGTGGTCATGGCCTGGACCACCATCTCCACTTGTCGTCCGTTCATGGAGTCATAATACCTGGCACACGAGAATATGGCATCGAGGAGATTTGGGGATATGTGGTCGGTGGGAATGATCCAGCTGAACAGGTGAGCAAGTACTTCCAGGGTGGCGATGCATATGTCATTGCTGCCGCTCGCTAGACCATCGACGTCAAGGACCGAGCGCACTGGGGGAACACTTTGCCCACCGGTGGGGGATGGGGGAGGGGTCACCGTGCCTGATCGGGTCTGGGACTTCATGGTTTCAGTCAAAAGGGCTGCAACATGTCAATAATTTAGCTTTCGTGGATTGTCAGGAGATTTAGCTATCTGTCTCAGGCACTTGAGGGCGAGCTCGTGTTGTCGATGTCGTTTTTCACTCTTGACTTACCTGTGAGTGTGTCTAAAGTCGTGGCGACCTGAGCACTGAGCAGTCTGATCAATTCAGTCTTCCTTTGAATGGGCAGGTCATCTCTGGGTGTTGCAAGCTCCTCAGAGGCAGTCCTCAAGTAAATCAGTCCCAAGAGTCTCGTCTGCTTGTGTCCCAGCAGTTGGAGAATATTGGAGTAAAAATCCGGATAGAAATGGGGCCAGTCGTGCTTGGCAATGTCCACCACCAGCTTCACTATTTTATTCCTGACGTAGGGCGCCACCCCATGCTCCAGGGATAATGTGTATAGGGTCGATCTTATCAGGGCACGATCCTCCCAGGGGAGAATGGGCCATCGTCTACCAATTGTCGTCTCCAATGTAGTCAGGGCAAACATACTCACGAAATGATTGCTCGTCGATGAGAGGAAGTGCAGGCAGGGCCTCCACGAGTTAATTTGCGATGTAAACTCGTGGAGGCTCTGCTCGATCGTTCGTATTCGTTCGTTCGTGGCATTTGATGAAAAAAATTCAGTCATCAGGTGTTCAAGTCGCTGCAGGGCAGCTGCATCGTCCTGGTGAACAGAATCTGGGATTAATGGAGCTCAATTTTTAGGTCAACGACGAATTGGCTTCTCATTTCATTGGATTTGCTTCTTATAATTGCCCAGACAATTGTTAACATACTCTGGGGACATTATGGGGACTGGCTCGTTGAAGGAGTTCTCTGGGAGGTTTCACAACACTTTTTTTTCTCTTAAAAAAGGAGAAGTTGTCAGCCTGAGATTTTACTAGGGCAATCCCAAGTTTAGGGGAACTCTCCGTCACTAGTGACACTCTCAGCTCCACGAGCTTGACAGAAAATTCCAGTTGGAGGAGATTTGACAATTATTCCAGTACATTATCAGTAAATTAAAGAGCCCTAGATTTCGCCTGACAACTGATGGGAAGAGGATGTCTGAATGGGGGGAGCAATGAAGACCACTCTAGACGTAC
The DNA here is from genome assembly GCA_030522845.1 of Psyttalia concolor. Taxonomy (NCBI): domain Eukaryota; kingdom Metazoa; phylum Arthropoda; class Insecta; order Hymenoptera; family Braconidae; genus Psyttalia; species Psyttalia concolor. The sequence goes on from JAPYZM010000144.1 coordinate 10,473, forward strand.
CATTTCAGCTGGGGGTCGCAGCTACTGGATATATTTATAATAAATGCACTTTTATTTTCATTAATACTATTTAAAGTCACCCTTAAGGTACTGAAATACTGTGGTAAATCGAGGGAGGTTAGAGGTGGCTCTTGGCAGATGTCAAACTCCAAGATTTCTCTTTTATCCTTGGAGTACGCCCCCTTTGCGGTTAGCAGGTAATCATCTGGAGTTCAGTGGGTAAAAGAGACCTCTGAAGTGTTGAGATCCAGACCATGTGGTTCTGGTGTCAATAAAATTCATTGGGATTGACAATTTTGTGAGATTTTTGGAAAATAATGGGACGAAAAGCGAAGTTTGAAGCGGGTGTGGTGACCAGTGGTCCTGGGAGGAAGTCAAAAAAACAGAAAGACCCGGTTTTCCCGAAGGAATTGATCGGTGAGTGCTTTGGAGTGACCTGGAAGAGGTTAGGCCTCCTGCTAACGTGAGGGGAGATCAGTAATTTGAGGGTTTTTTTCCCCTGCAGAAAAGGATGCCCAGAAATTGAGCCACAAGCAGAAGCAGAGAGCACGCAAGAGACAGGCGAAGAAGGTGGAGAAGGAGCAGAAGAGAAATGAGCCCAGGGCTAAAAAGGCGAAACAGGTGGAGGAGGCCGTTGAGGACGAGTCTGAGGAGGTGAGAATGATCCTCAACGTTCGTCATCATTGATGGATCAGATGAATTGGGAAAATGAATGTTTTTAATTGTCGATATCTCGACATTGGCAGAGTGAAATTTTGAGATTTTATTTCATTTTGAGGAGGCATTTTCCAGCTTCAAAATGAAATTTTAATCATTCAAATTGCATCGCTGGATCAGAAGATATCGACATTTGAAGAGTAACTTTCATGAACTAATCGATCCCATCCAACGATGGAGTACATTCTTTCATTAAAAGAATTAATTTTACCTTCCCAGGAGAGTGACAATGAGGAGTCCACTGAAATGACTGAGGCAATCAGAAGGCCAGGGGCTTTTGTGCTACTAAAGCCGAGTGCATCGGACTCTGATACAGCATCAGAACAAGAAGAACAAGAGGAAGAAGACCAAGAAACCTCTGACGACGATAATGATGATGATGCTGATGCTGATGGTGATGACGACGACGATCTGCTGCCCATCGAGCGTCAGAACAAAAAACTAAAGCGTAAACAGAAAATCGAGGCAGACCTGGAGGTAGCCGAGACGAAGGAGATGGTCTCCCAGTGTGTTTTCGAGTTTCCAACAGAGGCCGAGCTGAAGGAGATCACGAGTATCAAGGACATCCAGGCACGAATAAAGGACGTGATAATGGTGTTGAACGACTTCAGACGTTTCCGAGACCCCAACAGGTCACGATCGGAGTACCTGGCCCTCCTGAAGTCCGACCTCTGCGCCTACTACAGCTACAACACTTTCTTAATGGAAAAACTCATGCAGATGTTCCAGTTGTCTGAGCTCGTGGAGTTCCTCGAGGCGTCTGAGGTCCAGCGCCCGATGACCATAAGGACGAACACCCTGAGAACCCGGAGAAGAGATCTCGCCCAAGCGCTGATAAATCGGGGAGTCAACCTGGACCCCATTGGAAAATGGACGAAAGTTGGACTCGTCGTCTACTCGTCGCAAGTACCCATGGGAGCGACACCGGAATATCTTGCAGGTCACTATATCCTCCAGGGCGCCTCGAGTTTCCTGCCGGTGATGTCCCTAGACCCGAAGGAAAACGAGCGAATTTTGGACATGTGTGCAGCGCCTGGAGGCAAATCCTCGCACATCGCGGCCCTCATGAAGAACACGGGAGTCCTGTTCTCGAATGACGTGAACCAGGACCGCGTGAAGGCGGTCATTGGCAATTTCCATCGACTGGGAATTGTCAACTCCGTCATCTGCAGCCACGACGGCAGGAAGTTGCCAGGAATTATTAAGGGCTTCGACCGAGTTCTTCTGGATGCCCCTTGCACTGGGACAGGTGTTGTCGCCAAGGATCCCAGCGTCAAGACGAATAAGGACGAGGTGGATGTCCAGAGGTGCTGCACACTCCAGAGGGAATTACTGCTGGCTGCTATTGACTCTGTCAATGCCAAATCCGAGTCTGGGGGTGTTATTGTCTACTCCACCTGCTCAATTCTACCTGAGGAGAACGAGTGGATTGTCGACTATGCACTCAAGAAGAGGGACGTCAAGGTCGTACCAACGGGACTGGAATTTGGTGAGGAGGGCTTCACCAACTACAGACACCACAGGTTTCATCCGTCATTGAAACTCACCAGGAGGTTCTATCCACATGTGCACAATATGGACGGGTTTTTCGTGGCTAAATTGAAGAAGTTCTCGAATATTATTCCCAAGAAGGAGCGGAGCGAGGAGGAGGCTGGGGAGAAGGAGGCAGACGAGTGAGGTTACCTGGAGGTTTGACATTTTCTTTGAAGTTGATCGGGCTGTACATAAGAAGCACTTCTGGGGGGATCCAGAGGCGGTTCGTCTCCTCGGAAATCCGTGTCGATTATATGATATTTTGTAATAAAATTGAATGACCAAGGCTTCGGCTGGAACTCTCCCCTAGTTTGCTCTTTTCCTCCCTCTCAAGATTTCTATTCTTTGTTGTCTTATTCAATTTTGTTTTTGATATGTTAGGAGCTTTTCTATATATTTTGCTGTGTGGTTTACCTGCACAGCTTTTTGCACAACATAATGTGCAGCAATAAACAAATCAATCAATCAATCAATCAATCAACCAACTTCAGGTACGATCTCTTCAGCAGATAACTTCGGATTTGTGAAATTTGGAGGAAGTGCTGGAGATCAGTATTTGTTATTCCCTCATGGAACTGCTCGATTGTTTCTCAATTGAAATGATGAGTGAGGTATTGATTCAGTGGATTTATTACATTTTTTACATAATCGTGCTGTACATGGGGATTATTCCTGGGGGGAGTCAGTGGAAGAAGATGCCCTTCAGCTGCTTCTCGCAGAGTCGTTTCACCTCGTCTAGAATGGTTTTCAATTGAAGAATATTAATAGAGAGAAATCAGTGGGGATGCTTGGCGTGGAGACTCTTCATACTCACCATCGATCTCGATTATGTTGGCATTCTTCTGCTGGATGACGACGAAGAACTCCCGGAGATTGGAGAGCTTCCCCACCACCCAGTAGTCACTCATCGTCTTGATGACAACCTCGCCAGCCTCTTTGAGTTTATTAGTGTCACTGTGAATGTCGGTGATTATCCTGAGGACCTCGGGAGTTGTGAGGACGTTGGAGACGCGTCTGTTGTCGAGATGAATTGTACTCTTGTAGGCTAGGTTCAGTCTGTTGAAGTATAAGTATTTGGGGGTGGACTCGCCCATGTCTGACACGTGCTTTGAGCACTGCTCGGCCACTGAGCTCACCAGGGTCGTCAGCTGGGGCCCCAGAAATGCGTCGAGACTCTTCAGGTAGTCAATCAGAAGTCCCGTAGAGCCTGCAAAAACATTGACAACAATTTGGGGGCTGAGGGAACTCTTTGGAAAGTGGCGAGGGTCAGTGGCAGTTTCACTCACTGTCGATGAAGAGACAAATCGTTGCACTCAACGCACTGTAGACCACTAGGTAGAGAGAGGTTGGGATGGTGGAGTAGTTTATGAAGACTATTGGCGACTTTGCTATTCCGATTGACTCGTTCATACTCGATGCTCCAGTCACAAATCTTGGTTCAGATGAAAAACAGGGGTTCAATGAATTATTTCTCATCTCACTTCAGTAAATAACAATTGAGGAAGGGTGAAATCCTTGTGGAGGACGTGTGACACTTGTCATCCCCGACTAGACTAATTTTTAACCCCCAAATTGGGCATTCAACAGTGAAAGATAAGACAATATCTCGCCCGTAAAGTGATTTTTCATACTTTCCGTAATGAGAACTTGTGAATGGAGATGCAGAGTTCCTCGGCATCGAGCCTCCATGCAGCTCCTTCTCCAGATGAGCTGGTAATAACGTGCTAACTAGGTAATTGTAGACGACCTGCATGTCTTCAGGTTCCAATCCACTCCTGAAATGTCCGAAAATCGATGAAAAAAAATGTCTTCACCCGGACAGAAGTGGATAATTACCAGACGAGTTGATCGTTGTACAGGAATGCTGTGTATTTGACATGTGGGAATGTAGCTTCAATGAGGTTCATGAAGCACTGAACCCTCAGGAAAGTTCCCTTGTCGAGAGGGAGAAACTGGAGGCCCTGGAAAATGTCCAGAATGTCTCGGTGGTTGAGTTTGAGGGTCAACAAGTACTCGGAGAAGAAGTAATCTAGTTTGTGCTTGAGGAGGGTCACCGAGCCACAGCCTGGGTCCTTCAGGATTGTCTCGAAGGAGCCCATGAACAATCGGAATCTCGTGTAGGCTTGCTTCATTATTGCCAGGCATACTGGACTCGACACCTCGTCGTGCTGGTACTCCGTGTACTCGTTACCGTCTTTTGTTTTTAATAAATAGGGAACGCCGACTATCTGGAATTTTTTTTGAGTCAGGAGATTCATTAGGTGGCCCTCCGAAGGTCTTCAAAGGTCGTTTGACCTTTGAAGACTCAGGTTATGACTCTAATAGCAAATGAAACTCAATTAATCGTCCGGTTGTTACTCAGGCAATCATTAACCAAAAAATCCAAATTTATTCATCATTTTCTCCTCTTTCACTCTTGATTAATGAAATAATTACCATCACCATCCAGAAGTCAGGCTCTGGCTGATAATAAATCTGTCTGGTCTTGTGGGTGTGACAATAATCGCACGTCTGGCCTGGATTGAAAGACCTAAAAAAGAAATTCCACAATTGGCTCAATACAAATGACTAATTGTCCATTGTTTCTTCAACAACGGAAAATCCGCTTTTGGATATTACTCCGTGAACTTGATGATCGCTTCACTGAGTCCAATGTTCTTGATTTTGGTGTCCACGTCGGTCTTCTCGGGGTAATAATACAGAATTTTCTTCTCCTCCTGGGGAAAAACCGAAAATTCAGGTGATAAGATGATAATTCGGAGATTGTTCTACTGTTTTGGACGCGTTCAGGGTGAATAATTAGGGCTTACCTCTCCTTCTTTCTTTGCATAGGTACCATTGAATATGTAGAAATGATCCAACGTTATTTCAGGCTTAGACGTCATGTTGAATTTTAGTATTTAGCTCATGTCATTAGGTACGTTGAAAATTTAATTCCATTTTGACAGCTAACCTCAAGTCATTCTCGATCAGATTTATCTCTCTCTGTCTCTCTCGCGCTCCGACTTCTCCCACCACCCACTCGAAGTGGCTACCCGACAATCGGGGGATCGACATCCAGAAATAGCTGGTTGATATATCTTTTCATTGCCCACATTTGTGATTGCTTTAAACAAAGCTAGTGTAACAATTATTGAAGGGCTTCTTAATTTTTTTTAATAATTGGAGAGAGTCGGGCCCCAGGATCGCTTGCAGGGGAGTCTACGTCAGGAGAGTCACCTGGGGAAGCCTCAGTTGTCTGAGAAGAAATTTCCAGAGGCTATCTTACCTGGTTACCCTGCTCTTCCCTGGAATGTCCTGCTGGATCCAGTTGGCAAGCACTTCCCATGCAATTGGTAGGAATAAAGATCAGAAAAACGAGTGACAAGGTAGAAGTGGCTAGTCCACTCTCTTCAGTCAACTAGCCTGACCCCCTGCTCGTTCTCAATCACAGCAGTACAAGAATGAGTGACCCAGGTTTCCTAAAATGCCTCTAAATTCTGTTGAAGTGGCTAACAGTTGTTTGTCATAAAAATAACAAGAATAGCGACATCTTCAGGGCCTGGTGCATCGCAGAGGGCCTGCCCCTGAGATTCTCCACGTCAGAGTCCCTGTAGAAGACCTCACGTAGCCCCTGGCTAAGCCAATCACCCTCATACCCCAGATAACCCCTTCCTAACCTCCAAAAAGCCCACCCCCTCAGGGATAAAAATAAAATACAAAAATCATTCTCTCATCACGTTTATTCCTAAGCCTACAAAAATCGTTGCAAAACTCCTGAAGAAGATAAAAAAAAAAGCAGAAGAACCCTCAATGATCGCGATTCCACCTCCAGATGGTGGCATCATCACAGACGCAGAGAAGAACACTGCCATCTCTGCTGAGGCTGGTCTGTCTAATGGGGGCAGTGCACCTCGGATGCTGCAGTGAGAAGCACCTGGCCTGCCCGGGCTCATCCACCTCCAGGTCCCAGACGTAAGTTCTCCCCACCTGATTGCCAAGGGCAATTGTCTTCTGCCAAAAATCCATGGAGAACCTGATAAACCAAATGTCACACTCCTTGAACTCAAACCTATGGAGAACAGTTGCACTCGTCTCATTATTCCTCAACTGAAGATCCTCGAGTCTACCTGGCTTCCAGCAGACGATGCAGTTCTCGCAGCTCTTGCTCAGTATAAAATCCCCATACCACTTGACAGAGTCCACGTAATTTCTGTGAACGTCGCGTGTTGTGAAGTCGGGAAAATGCTGGAGGACCGAGTCAAATGGACGTCCATTCCTGGTTGGATTGCAGAAGTAGCTCTGCTTGATGGCCTCGTGCATGTCGGGCTTGTCGAGATTCCAGAGCTTGAGGGCATGATCCATGCCGCAGGAGATTATTCTCTGGCCCTTCATATCAAAATCCGCACTGAGCACCTCGTCCCGGTGGCCCTCAACCCCACCAAAGATGGCGATACAGACGTCGGATTTGATGTTCCAGAGGCGTAGGGCGTGATCTTTTGAGGCTGACAGGAGAATATTGGGATCCTTGGGGTGGATCTTGAGCTCGTTTATGGCGTGACCGTGGCCTATGTAGTGCTTGACACATGTCATTGTCACGGGACTGATGACTCTGATGACACCACGTGAGCCAGCAACTGCCAGCAGTGGCTTACCTGACTCGTCGTAGGTCCAGGCGCATGTGTAGAAATTCTCCTCTGGGTCGGGGTCGGCGTAGCACTGGCGCAGGCGAATGTTGGCACCCTCTGGACACTCGTAGATACTCACTCGATTGCTACCCACTGATGCAAAGATCATTGGCTCACCCTCCTTCAGGTGATGATTGAATTGGACGCCGAACAGCGGCTGGCCGTGATCCTCTTTTATGCTGCAGCAGTACTTGTACAGTGGCTTGTCGTTGCAGGGCTTCGATTTTGCTGTTTTACTTCGTCTTCGGCCCTTCCTCCGGTAGCGGGCCGAACGAGTTGGCGTGTCCGAGCGGTGAGTTCCTGCTGTCGAGTTGCTGCCGATACTGCACTCGGTCTCGTCACTCGAGTTCTCGGAGTCCTCGTGCGAGGAGGCGTAGGTTTTCGGCGTTGTCTTCTTCATCTTTTTCTTTTGTTTCTTGGCAGGCACTCTCGGGGACGGTCAGAGACTGGACAAAAAAGGGTCAGGAAAAGCTTGTCAGCTGTTCGGGGTCTTTGACGGTTGGGGGGACTAACCCGGGGCTGGGGATCCTGGAGATATTGGGGGTTAGTTATCGTTTGGTAATCATCTGGTCGATGGTTCAAGTTTGACAACTGATGGTGGACAGGGAATTCTCCATGATTATTTGTTAATTATCCATGGCGGATGTGATCCTGAGAATAAATTCTAGTGGAATTCCTTTGAAAGGAATATTTTAGGACAGAAACTGGGGAAATTCTTAATAAATTGAAGTAATTGGCGGAATTCGCAAAAGATTGGGGTCATTTTGGCCAGGATTTTGGGGTATTCTAATTGTTAGTACTTACGAGAACATTTTCACGGATTCCTTGATGAGGTTTTCGTGGAGCCTCTTCAGGGTTGGATGTTATCAGCGGCAGTGAGGACTTTTTTTGGGGAGAGATAATTTTTTTTACGAATTTGTAATGAAGAGATTGGGGTAATCACTCGGGACGATTGAGGCCTTGTCCGGAGGATTTTCAGACGTTGCAGATGGGGTAGCCGGTCCTGAGGCCCAAGACTTCTGCGGAGAGGGTGAGGAGACGCTCGGCTAGGAGAAGACAACTCTCCGAGTCCTGAGGGAAGAAAATAATGTTGAGAGTTGGAAGTGTTGGAGACGAATGAAGTGACAATTGCAAGTGAAGGAAAAAGCCCAACTGGTTTTCGGTGAATAACTCTGAATCTGCTGGAGATAGCCAAATTTTCATCTGAACCTCTTTTGTAGGTCTACGAGTGCTCCACAAAAAGTGCCATAACGAAATTTGCTCGATTCTCCACAGATTCCAAGATATTCACGAATAACGGAGGGTGCCTGGATGATGATCACTCACTTGGATATCAGTATTCAGAAATTTCCGTAGGCAGTACTTGCTGGCGAGCTCCTTGGCCTTGTGGTAGGTCATACCAAAGGTACCGGAGCTGTTGTGACAGTAGACGAGACTCACAGCCCCTGTCACCACGTAATTCTCATCAATGGAACTGATGTTGGACTCCACCTGAGCAGAAAAACAGAAAAACCTCTCAATAAATTCTAGACCAGGCGACTTGAGAAGCCCCAGGAGTCCCCCGGAAATTGTCAGACTGTCGAGCCTAATGAGGACATCTCTATCCAACCATCTCCAGTCTCACTGATCCCAAAAATCTTTGGAGGTTATTCCGCGAGTGACAGGTCAGACCACTTGTTCCCCCAGTCTAAGTCCAGCTGTTTACCAAAGTTCCTGAGCTAAAGTGCCTAGAATGCGAGTGCAGACCTCGGAACTTCGGTAGACAACTGTTTTTTAAGACCTGACGTCCCAGAGGGTGGCCTCAAAAAATCCCCAGCCCCTGGAGATGAGCTGAGGTAGCCAAAGTAACTGAAAAAGTTGTCGAAGTCCCGGTGGCTTCTAGACCTCCAACAAATTTTTGGAACCAATCTCTGGAGGTTATCCCTTTATTGACAACCCCCAGCACTTGTTGACACCCCCAGGGGTTGTCCAAGGACCCCAAACAATTTCCAAATATATTTTCTCCGGGTTTTGGGCACTCATTGGGGGACTTGCCTCGGATATTGAATGCGTCACTTGTCCATCAATGGCAAAAACAATGAAATCAACTGCCAAATTCGTCCTGGGCTTGACGACCTGCGACACGGACTCACACTGATGCACCACCAGCCGACATTTTCGTTCCTCGGCGGCGGAGTGGAGGGACTCGGATATTCTCTCGCAGAGATCACTGCTCGCGACGACCTTGGGAGCCAGAAAAAATGAGATAATCGAGGGGCTACCTGGGGCAATGGGTCTCGAGAGATCCTGGAGGATCTAATTAATAATTTTCCTTACCAGGAAGGAGATTGTCGAGTCGCTCAGACGAACACCGCTGCAGCTCCTCAGCACTCCCGCCATTATTTCAATTATGGGCTTATTCTCATGAAGTGCAGGGGCTGTGACTTTCGGCGGGCAATTCAAATTCCAGAGCCCCAAATTTTTTCAATTATTTTTTTATCGAGGATTTTATAAAAATTATTAATCAATCAACGAACAATATTGAACAACAGATTAAATTAATAAGTCGTTTTAACGCTTTCTCAAATTTTGGCGTTCGTTTACGTTCAAATATTTTTAATTGTTCGAATGAAAATTTAAATTTAAAATTGAATAAATGAAAGTCAACTAAAAATAAAGGAATTCATTAATTTTCGATAATTAGAGAAATTGTGGGACGACAGGAAATTGGATTATTTTTTCCTGCAGTTGAGGAAAAAAAATTGATCGATAATTTTTTTTTAAATTGAGGGAAATTGGCGGGAAATGGCGACCCCACGTGGGCAGGGGAAATCCCCGCCCCTCTCGCGGGCGAGGGCGGCCATTGGCTGAGCGCCAAAGCAATGTAGCGTCCCGTAGAGTTTCGCCGGTGTAACGTTTTCTTCCAATTTTCTTTGCAATTTTCCGTTGTTCTTCCCTTGGACCTGCTCTGTTGTTGTTGATTGCCGTTCATTCCTCGTGGACGAGGTATGTGCTGGTGTCCAGGACGTCGTGACTAAAAATCTCGTGGATTTTGAGGGACAACGAAAAGGTGAGAGATTTTTCATTTGGAATTGGCAACAGAGAAAGCCATTTTGGAGATTTTGCAAATTGTACCGAGAGTTTTCCCTGCTCTCGTGATTTTTTTGGCACCTGGGGAGGCCAGAGGAACTCAGGACAATCCTGAGTCCAGGAATTGTTGTAGTCGTCCGGAGAAGAGACCGAATCCACTGGGTTTCGGATTTTTTTCTTCTCCCTTAAAAATCGCGGATTCTAGGGGGACTCGGGGAATTTTCATCTGAACATTTTTTGTAGAGAATTTCATGGGCTACAAAAATGTTTATGACAAAAATTTTGCTATCGGGTGCAGATCGAGAGATATCCGGCAAAAACTAATGACGAAATTCCAGAATTCAATGAAACTACCAATTTTTTGCTGAGGAAGTTAAATAAATAATGTTTATAAATGTTTATAAAATTTCCTGTCCCCACGAGAATGTCCTGAAATTAAATTGAAGCAGAAGAGTGAATTCCCCATTCTCCAGGGCAATCAGATTGACAAGAATTCCCAATTGTCTCCACCAGAGAAATTCGCCTGGAGTACCAGAAGATCCGAGTACCTCTCGAAAGAAATGGACAACGAGGATGAGACTGTCGCCAGCGGCGCCGAGACTCAGAGCCAGACCCAAACGCAGACGCAGACGCAAACGGACGACGCAATGACCCAGTCCCAAGCGACCCAGGAGAAGGTCAGGCCCTGGGGTAAGCTCATTCCCTCCGAGGTATGTCCCCTCCTCAGCGCAGTCTGGCTGTACAAGGACATCTACCACGCGGGCAAACAGGAGGACCACGACATCATCTTCAGCGTCGCCAACATCACCAAGTTGGGCATTCAGGTGATCAGCAGACACCACTTCACGATCCAGAGGGAGTTCATCAATTCCAAAAATGATTATCTCGTTTTTCTGACCGATCACAGCAGAAATGGCACATTCGTCAACAAGAGAATTGTCGGTAAGGGCCGACGGGTCATCCTCGAGAATGAAGACCAAATAGCCCTGGGAAGGGCACAATTCACTGGTGAGATGATTCTTCTTATTAAGGGGACCTCCCCACTTGTCCTCACGTGTCCAAATTATTTGGCAGAAAGTCCTGGCGATTTTCCTTTCAATCTCTTTTTTTATCAGCTCGACATGGAGTTATTGGTTTAACCTCCAAAAAAAAAAACTCATAATTTCATGAAATGTCGACGCTTCCTGACCAGGAAAACACCCCCCGATTTCTTTAGCGAGTTGTCTGTGCTGTGTGTGTGTGTGTGTGTGTACTAACTTTTAGTAGTTGACGCCCCCAGGCGTATCAACTTATGTTTTGTTATACTCGGAAGACTCCCACACCTCCAAATTCGCGATAAATCCTCAAATCTCCACCCTCCCCAATCAACTGAGCCAATTGAAGCCTAATGGCAACATGACAAAATAAACTATTGCGATATGGGTTGAAATAATATCAAGACAACACTTTTCTATTTGCTTTATAATTCAATCACTGTATTTAAAAGTATCAAGAGACTCTAGACAGTCAGGAGGTACCTTGGTTTCTCAACAACGGTTTAGAGAAGACTAAATCATACTTGCTAGTGATGCCCAGAGTTCATTAAGTGGGGCGCGACATAACCTCCACCCCCTGAAGGAATTAGATCCCAACGGGATGACCATGCTTAGAGATTAGAGGATTAAGGGGAAGTATCCACTTCATTACAAGACCTTCCATCAAACACTCTGCTGGGCCATACAGCAATAAAGTCATTAGAAACATTTTTCTTTTAATAGCGCATAAAAAATTAGATAGAGGGGGTTTTGTAATCTGGGGAGGTGCCGAATTCCAACATAACCTGCTGAACAATAACTCGGCAAAGCTCGCCCTGACCCATTCCAACTGATTTCCCTTCCCCCAACCCACAACCAAATCCTCAAATGCACGTCCATCAACTCCTGCATGGGTGTCGGTGTCTGGACTAAGCCCACCCCTGGTTAATTTCAAGCTGAAGGTCCCGACTCTTACGTAGTGTTCGCATTCGACGGGGCCAACTACTCGAACAAGAGCCTCCCCCGTGAGTTGCGCAGTCGTTACACAGTCGTCAAGAAGTTGGGCTCGGGTGCAGCTGGTGAGGTGCACAAGGTGATCTGCAAGTCTTCCTTCAACACATTCGCCATAAAATCAATCGCGAAGGGTCGATATACCGAAGTAGGCCAGAGGAATCCGCTGCACGACCCAAGGAAGATCCAGCGAGAGGTGGACATTCTCCGGGAGCTCCAGCATCCCTGCATCATCAAGATGGAGGACATAGTGGACACACCGCTCACAGTCTACATCGTCCTCGAGTTGATGGAGGGAGGTGAACTCTTCGACAGGATCTCCAGCAACGGAGGCCTCCCCGAGCGAGTGACGAAGTTCATGTTCTGGCAGATTTGCGACGCCGTTGGCTACCTCCACAGCCGCGGCATCACCCACAGGGATCTCAAGCCTGAGAATATTCTGCTAGCCTCCGAGGAGAAATATCCCCTCGTCAAGGTCTCGGACTTTGGCATGTCCAAGTTCCTCGATACCGCCTCAATGTTAAAGACTTACTGTGGAACTCCACTTTACGTTGCCCCGGAGATCCTCAGGCGGCGGGGAAGAGGAGTTTATACTGCTCAGGTGGACATCTGGAGTTTAGGAGTTATCCTCTACGTTATGCTGAGCGGACTCTGCCCATTTACCCAGAACGACCCGGACAGGCCCCTCGACGAGCAGATTCTCGCAGGGGCCTTCAGGTTTCATCCCCAGAAGTTCGAGAAGATCAGCCCGGAGGCGATTGATCTGGTGAGTAATTGATTTTTATTTTATTTACTGGGTGGGAAGGTCTGAAGGTCAAAGTTTGGAGATAGGGCTCAAATGGGTCAAACAGCCCTCGGAGTTCTTCATTGTCGAGGGTCAAGGAAGTCAGGAGTGAATGGTCAAATGTTTTGGAGGGTCAAAAGACCCTCAATAAGGTCTGGAGTGAAGGTCAAATGCGTTTGAGGGTTAACTTTTGGAGGTGAAGCCGAAATGGGTCAAACACTCCTTGCCTGTCTTTATTTCTGAGGGTTAAAAGCCCTTACGGAGATCTGGAGTTGACGTTTCAGTAGTTTTGAGGGTCAAAACCCTCTTAAGAAGGTCTGGAGCGAAGGTCAAGTGGGTTAACCAGTTCTTGAAGGTCTTTAATGATGAGGGTCAATTATCTTGAGGCGCCACACACCCACACGGGGGTAAATTGAAGGTCAAATAATTCTGTTGACGACAATTGGCTTGTCTGGGTCAACAAAACATCGACATCTGGAGCTGAAGGTCAAAGGCCTTCCAATGACCAACCCACTCAATTTAATTACTCAATTAATTAATAATCCAATTTAATAGATTAATCATTTCCCAGATTAAATCGATGATGACAGTCGATCCGGCCAAACGCAAGACAATTTCTCAAGTGTTGGTGCATCCGTGGTTTCGCTCAGATGCAGTCGTGAGGAATGCTGTGAAGAACCTGATGAAGGTGAACTCGAGCAACGAGAACGTCCCACCTCCCAACGCGACATCCCTGCCGGCAGAGAGGGACAGGGATGACATTTTCGAGATGCCTGGCTTGCAGCCGAAGCGCGCGCGCCTCGCGTAATTGTCCCCTTGCCCCCTGAGGAAGGGCCCAGAGTCCCGGTTAACTGACCTACAGTACAAATTAAGTACTAAGGATGCTAGTTTTGTTTTTTACTCTTTTTTTTTTCGACTGTTCATGTATTTTATTTTTCATTGTAACGTTATTAGTTAAACGATAATGACCAGTCTCACTGACGACTCCTGTGATTGTGCCGGTGGCTATGATTACCGTAATTACTGTTAATTTCTGTAAACTAAGGAGATAATCTATAACGACGTTATTGATATGCCGAGGATGCACTAGAGAGCTTTAATAGCCTCAGACTGACCAGTAATCATAAGAGAAATTCCGAGTTTACTTGAGTAGTCAATTGTTTACGATAAATTTAAGGAAAATTCTGAGTTGTAATTCCTCGCTTAATCTTTTGTTCTGATTAATAAATTCAACGACAATTAAACATTTTTAGTTTGTGATGTTAATTAATTAAGGATGATTAAGGGGCCCCACAGCCCTAGAGGAATAAACAACAATTGACATTGTTTATTTGGGGCTGTTAATTAATTACACCTTGAGGGTTATTTACACAACATACATTACATACATATAATTTCTTTTACCCTCATGTACAAAAACGGTATGATAAATACGCTGATCAGATTTTCAATTTGCAGTTTTGAAAATAATTATATATTGCTAATAAGGCTTCTGTTTGAGGTGAGGCCATGAGTCTTTCAGTAGTATCCGGAGTTGGTTCTGCTTTCCCTAAATTTACTTATAATTTTTACGCCTTAGGTGCCCGTAATCCGTGATTTAACCGAGCGAAGCGAGGTTAGAATCCCGTGATTACGGGCACATGTTGCATAATATACTAATTTTGTTACTCAGTCCGTAAAGCACTACTTCAGGGCCGCTTCGCGTCCGTGAGAAAAAATATTGTTTGACACACGGCTGTGAAGAACTTTTCAGCCTCATATGATTACAGAACTCGCCTTCGGGTCGTCCTGTAACCTCATATTCGCCAGAAAAGTTCTTCGCAGCCTAGTGTCTAAATGTACTAAAATTCTTTATTCAGTGAAAAGACTGACTCTGGCTGAGGACATAAATTAACTCGGTGAAGGGAGGCTTTTAGGTGGTAGTGATTTGCTCGAATCCTATTCATAAATACTATAATTTCTCTGGATAGTTTTTTGTCCTTGTACCAAGGTAGCCATTTTTAATTAAAATAATTTTCAAAGTATGATCTCCCTTTATTTTCTGACAGATGTCTTCTTCATCTTCTTCTTTTTGTTCTTCTCCTCCGGCTCTCGTTGTAGCCTAAATTCTTGCGGTGGGAGGCCTTCACCGACTCCCTCGAGGAGTTGTTGAGATGGGGACAGAGGGACTGAGGATCTGCTGATGGAGGGGAGAGGGCCGGGACCGAAAAGTTCGCAGGCAGAGAACTCCTTGGCCTCGTGGCGAGGCGCATGAAATGGCGGACACTTCAGTGGAGGTTAGTATTTGTTTCTGCTGAATATATGAACACCCTTTGGTGAAGTCTTTGGAGAGTCCAGGGATTGGGGGTATTGATGAAGTGTGAGAGTGATTTGAAGAGAGATTTTTTGGGGGTTTGAGAAAATTATGCGTTGGACATCCAAAAATATTGTTTTTGGGAGGGGAGAGCCTGTCATTTGGGGAGTTCGATCCCCCCGCAAGTCCGCAGAAGACGAATCCTCAGCGGAAATCGTCTCGCGAGGGACATCAGTCATTCCCCGACCCCAGGGGACAGTGGATCGATAAATCCTCGAGGTCCTGGTGAATTTTCCGTGGCCCTGGCAAACATTGTTTTTATGTCTTCTCAGGTCTTTGATCTATTTCTTCTTTCAATCCTTTCAATCCAAATTCCTCATCGTCACGGAGTCTCTGGTGATTTTGGGACTGAAACATTAGTTCAGTTGCTGCATATTCAATGGAATGGGAATTTTTATGGCCTCCTGAGTCGGGTAGGGACTACTGCCAATTTTCCCTCTCTCCACTGCCAATTTCCGACTTTTGTGCTCTACTGCTGAGATCGCCATCCACGAAGTCCTCTCGCCAACGCGAATGGAAAGATAAAATTGTCGAGAGACTGTTGTATCTCCATTGGCTACGCAAATACAATGTATTTATTTGTTCTGTGAATAGCGGCTGCTCCCGCAGACTCTCAGACTGCATTCGACGGTCGCGCGAGTGTCCAAGGCGATAGCAAGTGCCTCACAATTTTTTTATTAAGTCATATCAGTCAGCTGATTATTCACTGCTGTGAAATGAATGAATAAATAACAGGATAAATCAAGAGATGAATAAATGAATCAATAAATGCATAAGTGAATAAACAAAGGAATACATACAGACCTTGAACAATTATGGAAGTAAGTATTTTTTTATTGACCTCGAGGAGGTAATAATGAAGATCAGGGGGCCTGATGTCGGAAAATATTATCAAATTTTGGCTTCCCAAATTTATTGAACAACTTTTGATGTTCTAATTATTATTAGAGGCATTCAATATCGGGACTCATGAAAGTCATAAAATTTATTCTGAAAGAAGAAATAGTTCAATGGGATAAACAAATTGCGGGCAATGTGTGACTCCTGTCTTCGTTGAAGCAGGTGGACAAGAGCATTAACGATTTGATAAGAAATGAGTCGAAGGGAGGGGAAGGAGGCAGAGTGGAGAGGACTAGACTCGCGATTGTAGGCGGAGGAATGGCAGGCTTGGCAGCTGCCAAAACCCTGGAGGATCATCACTTTTACGACTACATCTTGCTCGAAGGTAACCTTAAGATCGATATTACTCCAACTGTGGTCCCATCAGACCCTGAATCTTCCGGTTTCAATTGAAAAAATGTAATTTTACCAATTTCTCGAAATAATTGTCTTCTTCAGCACAAGATTACGTGGGGGGGAGGATAAAGTCGACCTCCTGGAACGACAACAGCATTGAAGAAGGTGCACAATTTGTTCACGGGAGTAAGAGTAAAATGGCGGAATTCTGCATGAATAATAATTTAATTTCCGACCAGGAATCAACAGAGGGAGAGGGTATTTACGTACGTAACGATGGAGTGCAGCTGGACAGGCCTTTAATTCAGGAAATCAATGACTTTATCTGGAATATCCTCGAGGACTGCGAGAAATTTGTCGATTACAACGACTCGAGACACAATGAAATCCCGGAGAGCGTTGGATTCCACCTGAAGTTGGAGCTAGAGCGACGTAATTGGTCCGCAGGCAACTTCAGAGAGCTCAGTAGGACAAGTCTTCAACGGGACATTCTAGACTGGATCTACCGATTTTTAATAATTGACAATGCGTGCTCGAGCCTCCAGGAATTATCCGCCAAGCACTGGGGACAATTTCGATCAGCTGGAGGTCCTGAGCATTTGGTCTTCAAGAATGGCTACAGTTCTGTTGTTGAGTTGATCGGTGAGGGTCTGAAGGAGAATCTTCGGCTTAATTCACCAGTCAGAAGGATTAAATGGAACGAGGAGTCGTCGAGAACATCAGCCCCAGTTATTTTGACTCTGGACAATGAGAGAATTCTAGCAGATTGTGTAATAATGACGTCGTCCCTTGGATTTTTGAAGGAACATCATGAGGAGATGTTTGAGCCATCGCTGCCACAATACCTGACGCTTGCAATTGAGTCATTGGGTTTTGGATTAATCAACAAAGTGTTTCTGGACTTTGGGGAGGCCTGGTGGAAGCCCGGAGTCCAAGGATTTCAGTTGATTTGGCACGAGGACAATAAAGATTCACTGGCTGATGCCAAATTGGCAGCTTGGACTAGGGATCTGACTGGGTTTGATGTCCTCGAGAATCAAGAGGCAGTCTTGGTTGGCTGGGTTGGGGGAGAGGGAGCTAAGGTCATCGAAGGTCTGTCTGAAGAGGAGATTGGCAATGACTGCATCGATCTCCTGAGGGTTTTCTTGAGGAGGGCAAATTTACCGGCCCCCAAGAGGTGCAAGAGGTCCCAATGGGGCCGGAACAAATGGGTCAGAGGGAGCTACTGTCACATATCCACGACCTGCGACCAGACTGGCGTCACCACGAAGAACTTGGCTACCCCTGCGTGGCGGGAAGTTCGTGGAGAAGGCCAGGTTAAGGTAAATAAACGTGCGCAAATGTTCAGGAAGCCCCACCGCCTGCGATTTTCATGGTTATTTATTTTAGCATCTTCCGGTGATAATGCTCGCTGGAGAAGCCACTCACGAGTGCTTTTACTCCACCACTCACGGCGCCTTCGACTCGGGGAGGTCGCAGGCCCTCAACTTCCTGCGACATCACGTGTGGCAATGAAAATAATCCAGTGTTGAAGTTGAATTGTTTCAATCAATAAATTACTTTCAATTGAGAGTCACTTCGATCGCCAGAGTTGTCTCCAGATACTTCTGAACCTCGCAAAGGACAGGTGAGGTTATTCAGGGGGACATTTACGTCAGTACAGTTGGCAATCCAAGAAAACCCATCCGAAACTTGCATTCAATTTGCTCTTCTTTATTACTCCCCATAAATAAATACAAGTTATTTACAAATTATTTATATTTTGTCGCGAGTGAGAGAGGTTCGTCAACTGCTCAGTAAAATTTATTCCCAGTTCACTAGAAAATCGCCCGAACGAGTGCATAATTTCTGTTGAGGTTCAATTTTATTGAGTAATTCCTTCCAGTACCGGCGGAGGGCAACAGAATTGCCAAACAAAATGGCGATTTTATCGGAAAAAGAATATCTTTTTGGGTAGAATTATTTAATGTGCCTTGGCTTTTTGTTTTTTAATGAAACCCTGAATCTTCGGGTGTTGATAGACTCGGAGGGACGCTATAGAGCCGGCACAAGCTCCCACCCAGTAAACAATCACGTGCTCCATGACACTTGTTCCTAGGCAGCCATATTTGAGGGCGGTCGCAAGAGCTGGATTGAAATATCCTCCAGAGTAATTGAAAGCTGAAAAACAATAAATAGAATCGGAACTATTTGATTAGTGAGACCTCTAGAGATCTCTAGGGAGCTCTAGAGATCTCTAGGGGCCTTCTAAGGACTTCTATGAATCCCTAGGGACTTCTAGGGACCTCTCATAATCACCAGAATTACAGTCATTAGATTAAAACCAGCCACTTGAACTTTGGAGTCCTCTTGGATCCCCTACAATACTCTAGAGCCCTCTAGAGTCCTCTAGGGACCTCTAGAGACCTCTAGGGAGCTCTAGAGACCTCTAGAGAGCTCTAGGGACCTCTGTAGACCTCTAGAGACCTCTGTAGACCTCTAGAGACCTCTGTAGACCTCTAGAGACCTCTGTAGACCTCTGTAGACCTCTAGGGACGTCCAGATACCTCTAGAGACCTCTACGGAGGTCTAGGGAGCTCTAGAGACTTCTAGGGACCTGTAGGGACCTCTAGGGATTCCTAGGATCTCTGAGGACTTCTACGAGGCCATAGGGACTTCTAAGGACCTCTCACAATCACCAGAA
The DNA here is from genome assembly GCA_030522845.1 of Psyttalia concolor. Classification (NCBI taxonomy): domain Eukaryota; kingdom Metazoa; phylum Arthropoda; class Insecta; order Hymenoptera; family Braconidae; genus Psyttalia; species Psyttalia concolor. Next base: position 29,539 of record JAPYZM010000144.1, read on the forward strand.
TTACAGTCATTCGATTAAAATCAGCCGCTTGAACATTAGATTGGATTATTGATCAATTGTCCAATTGGGAAAATTCAACAATTGTATCATCAGTAAACGTAATTGAAGTCCAGTTGCCTGGGAAATATTCTCACCAGCAACAACGAGACTCGTTCCCACAAACGAATCGACGATATTGCTGAATCTGGGATTGAGTTCCCCAAGCCCTCGGGAGATGACTCTGCAGATGCAGGTGGCGACACCCTCGACGAATGCGCCCACGATAACGGGGACTTGGAGGTCAGTGGTGCAGTCCTCGAAGGCCCGGTCCTTGTGTGTGGGGACTATCTCCAGGGCCCAGAGTAGCTGGATGTACCTGAAGACGACTAGACCGCCGACAAGCTCCGCCCAGATGAGGAGGAAGGCGTCTCTGAGGTACTTCTTACCCTCGACGAGGTCCTCCAGATGAGTGTAGGGACAGGCTGTGGCGTCTCCCCAATTCAATGACCACCAGATTGTCAACACGAAGAGGTAAATCGCATACATCGACACTCCCCAGTTATCGGCGACTGAATATTATAAATATTATGGGGACTTTTTAATTATATTGTTTAATAATGTGCGATGCACATTTTGGGACTAAGGACTAATGACTTTGAGCGATCGCTCGTCGATTGTCTTATAGTCCCCGGAAGTTTCTGAACAATTTTAATCCAAAATGGCCGTTTTCCGGCGGTTTCCTGGGATCAAACGGTCAGGGAGACGAAATGAGCGGTACGGTAACGGTCCCGCCGCGGTCAAAATACGGTACGATCATCAAATCATACAGTCATTTCTCCCGAAACTTTCTCTTTGGGTACTTGAATGACAATTGTTCATTCACATTCGCCGATCAAGTGAAATTGTGGCCAATTTGGCAAAATTGATGAGTTAATTTCTACACTACATGCAATACTTGCTAGTATTTACTGGTCTTAATTACTTATGATGAGCTCAAAGCATGCTCCGCATAACTCGGCAGTGGCGATCCCCTCCAGGAAGAGGTCCCGCAAGAATGGCCGTTGCGTGTAGTACCTCACGTACTTCCTCGCCCAATAGGCAATCAGACTCGTCAGGATAATGTAGAGAGTGGAGACCACCAGAGCGAACATCGAGGCGATCATAGTTTCCCAATTGTTGTTATTCACTTCCCGTTCTAAAATCTAATTTTTAATTCAACGTAAAGTGAGTAAAAAAAATTACTTTATCGGCCAAAAAATCCCCAATAAATTATTGTTCTCATTTTTTTAATGCAAAAAATTCACTCCGGCCGTGAAAAAACTCAATAAATCAATGCCTATCCCGAAAATTGCAAATAAATACAGAAAATAATTTTTTCACCACGCGAAATCGTTTCCCCAGTCTTCATTTACTGTCCAGAATGATTCGTGAATTATTTCAAGGTCACTTTGACGTAACGGAGTCAGTGCAGCTGCAGCGATCGCGGGCTTTCACATTCGTCGGTAGCACAAACTGAATTGACAGAAAGGCCAAGTAAAATTGGAGGCAAAAAAATTATCAACAGAAGGCGAACAATTAATTTGTCTTTTTTTTTCGGGGGATAAAATGTTTTTTACTTGAATTCTGTCATTTTTGACAGTGGCCGAGGCATTGAGAGGGGATATCAATGACTAACTGACGATTTACTCACGACTCCTCGGGGATTTGTCCAAAAAAAAAAATTGGAGACTGCTCTTGATCAGGGCCCGAGGCTCACCTCACGAATTAAACTTCATTTTAACAATTTATTATGATTATTCTCATTATGATGGTGTCACTGCGACTCTGGGGGGCACTTGGCAGCGTCCGGTGGCACTTGACTGCCAAATATAACTGCTGAAGCTCTTTAAATAGCCCCAAACCGATTTTCTACGGATGATTACGTGGATATGAATTCTCGAAAATTGATGAAAAAAACAAAAATGAATTTTTTTTTCCCACTTTCGTTCACCGCGAGACAACAAATTGGACATTAAACTAATGACAAGACAAATGATGTTATTGAGAAGATTGAATCTTAATGATTTTATTCACCTTATCAAGTAACTAACTACAGACTTTGTTACATAGGTAAAACGTATTTCCATCGACACGCCGACATTTTCACTTACTCTCAACTGTATTTTTTTGTGTTTTTTTCTTTCTTGTTTTTATTAAGTTTAAGAATGCTTTGACTAAATTGTGATTCATTTATATAAAAAAATGGTAATGAAAACAAATGTTTATTCTCTTTATATTTTTATCAATTAATTATTTACAGGAATCATTGTCTCCCTTGTGCTTCTTAGCCGCTGATTCATTCGTCTGGCTCGACGGTTCGCGCAGCAGCCTCGGAATTCTTTTCGCTCGTAGAAATGACATTTGAGCACCTGCTGCCAAACTGCAATAGAAATAAAATTGACAGAGGATCATTAGAGGGACTGACGCATATTTAAAACAAAAAAAAAATTGCGCTACTCCTGAGGACGCCCTCTGACGGCATCTCCTTTCCGTAGATATTATTTTTATCATCCGTAGGTAAATGTCTCTAACCAATCCTAACCTTACTTCTAGGTTTCCCGCCAAAAACAACAGTTGGAAACAATTATTTTTTAGGTGTAATAAGGGAAAATTCAATTTAATCCCCGCCCTAATTCAGCGGCTGATTGGGCGCTCAATTTTTTATCTCTTTTTTTTTTTTTAAATAATGACTGCTTTTGAATGCGTTTGCCGCCATAACCTCAAAATCTGAGGCTTACCGTCGGTCGGTAATCACCCCGCGATCTAACCTCAAAAGTTTTAACTTTACCAGCAGTCGATAAAGAAAATTGATGCACTGGACAACCTTAAAAAAGATTGTTTCAAATACTAATTGTAGCTCCTATTGGCAATTTGATATTTGAATTGGAATTGACAACCCCAGCGAGGGGAAATTGGGGGCTTGGAGAGGTCTAAGGGCCTACTCATAAATTCAAATTGTGAGAGAACCTTAAAATTCTAAGTGTTACCATCAGCCGGTAACATTCCGTATTAAATAATCGCCTTTTTTTTTAATTATTGAGGGTCTCGCGTTTACCATCAGTAGATAATGTCGCCGACCAAAAAAATCTAACCTCTAAATTCGATATTAAAACTACTTAAGCACAAGCAAATAGCCCTTAAACCGCATCACCTAAAAATATTTGTTGAAGTGAATTTAATCTGCCACTAAAGGGATTAATTTATCCCATGACCTCCGGAAGTTGGATATTACCATCAGTCGATTAAAAAAAAACAAAAAAAAAATAGAATTTTCGGTATGGAAAGCCATGCAAAATTTAAATGTCCACCTTTTCCTTATAATTTTATTTTAACCTTAAGACAAACTTGATCACTACCATCAGTCGGTAATTCTAAGCCTCCCTAATCTTCTCAACTTACTTGGCCTTGTCAACTCCACTGAGCGTCAGCTCGACATTCCCATCAGAATTAACAACCCCCGCAGCGGGCACCAGTACATAAGTAGTAGTAGTTGCAGTATTTTGAATAGTCTTCTCGTCCTTCTCCTTGTCCTCCTCCTTCGTTCGCCTCTCCTCCTTCTTCTCAGCCTCAGTTCTTGGCCTGAGTTTTCCCTCAATAGTGGGAAACTGCACAACAGGCAGTACAATATTCCTATCCCCTTTACCAGCAAGCATAAGCTTAACAACAAGTTTAGAAATTTCCTCCCTCTTCCTAGTGACAACAATCTCCTCAAACCAATTCTTGAGTGTCTTTATCGGCAGTCGGTAATCGACGATGGGCGTCGCGAAGAAAGCCTCAACATACTGAAGAACATAGAGTCCACAGTCAGTGAAATTTGATTGCTGAGGTACCTTGGGACAGGCGCCCTTGATGGTATCCCTGGAGAAGATCTTCTCCTTGCCCATCTTCGCCTGGTACTCACAGCTGAGGTAATCCCTAAGAGTGGCAACGACGCGTGCCCTACCGGGTCCCGCCAACGAGTCAAAAATCAGAATACAGGGGATCTTCCGGATCTCCTGAGGCTCCTCCTTCACTTCCTCCTTGACCTCCTCCTTTACCTGTACCGCCTCGTCCCCCTCGCCCTCATCCTCCTCATCCCTCCCCTCCTCATCACTAGTCTCCATGAGCTCCTCGTCGTCCCCCTCCGCCTCATCTCTCTCACTAAGATCATCAGCTGGATCCAGAGTGATGGTCTCCTTGGTGACAGTTGTCACTGGAGTGATGGTGGTGCTGCCAATGGTCACACTCTGCAATTTAACTTTGTCACCCTTACCAGAGCCCTCAATCACCCGCTTCTTGACCTTTTCAGCCTTCACCGGCTCCGTCGGTGGACTAACAACACCAACAAGCCCCGGAAAACAGATGATCGCGAGAAACCAGTGAGCGTGCTCATTAATAGGAATCACCACAAAGTCCTTCTCAAAGATATTGACATTCTTCGTCCACTTTTGTACCCTAGCGTGTCGTTTGACAGCCGCTGAAACATTGACACTGTCACCAGATTGCGTTGGTGAGGTCAATCTTTTGTAGAAGTACGAACTAAAGACGTGAGTTCTGGTGGCGTCCTCTTCCGACAATCTCTCCAAAGTCAGATACTTCAGATAGAAATCAATGATGGCGTCGTTGAGGAACTGGTCCTCCCCGAGGCAGGCGTAGTCCTCCGTATTGAGAGCTATTCCCCCCTTCGCTGGTGGTGGTGGATAAACCGTGATCTTCTCAACAACTCCATTAGTGCCAGGTGTCGTCGATCCTCTTCTTGGATTCTGTAGATTGTCCTTGGGTGAGGCCTTGACTAGGATATCATTGGCCTCCTTAGAGTTGAGCTCTTCGCAGAGATTGTTCTTATGGAATAGCTGCTTCAATATATTCTTCGACTCATCGGATATCTTCTCTGGGAGGAGGGTGATACGCTTGTGGGTATGATCCTTACCAGCTGGATCGTAGTACGGTCCAATGGGGTCCTGCATACCCAGTACTCCGCGAATCTGTTCTCCAGACTTGATTGATGTGTAAAAGAAGAGCACTGGCATTGCCTTGCCAAAGTGAATCAACACTTTGATTATTGACGACATCATTACATGAATGGAGACGGTCTTCTTGTCGTCTTCTAGAAGGGGCACCGACAGTAGAAGTCCTGATGAATTGATGATTACTCTCTCCTGCGGAACGTACTTGTACGAGCCTATTCGCACTGTTCGACAGGACAATGATGTGCTGATGACGCTTGTCATAGTGTCCAATGTTGTGCTATCGTCCACTAATGGATCCGGTGATTTTGATGTGTTGGTGATGATGGGTTCTTTATCAGAAATGATGGCAAGCTCGTCAGGTTGAGAGTTTCTGCTGATGAGCAGCTGGGACAACTTCAGGCAGTCATTTTTCTTGGACTTCTTGGCGGGATTCTCCTCCTCCTCGTCTGAGGATAGAGTCAGACATTCGGGCTCCTTAATAAGGGCCTTTGTCTTCGAGTTGGCTGGCTTAGCCAGACGACCCTTTGGCTTTCTCACTTCTTTATTAGGAATCTCGTTCTTCCTCCGAGGATAGAAATTGTCAATTGGAATTAGTGCTTCTTTCTTCTGATTGGCCATCAGTGACATTGTCTTAGGATTATCCGGTAGTTTATTGTTGCATCTTGCGCATTTGTTGAAGTCCATTGAGCAACAGCCGCAGTGCTGACATACTGCCAGCTGATTCTCAATGAATTTACGATCCTCGGGGGAGGGATTGGATTCTTCGGGGTTGGCTATACTTTGGGAACAATCTGAGGAGACGTTGTCACTCATTCCCTCCTCGGGTGAGTCAGGGCCGTCTACTATCATTGATATTACGCCACCCTCGCCACTCTCGACGATGTAATTTATGTGAAGAATGGGGTCTTTCACCAGGGATACCGTTGTCTCACCTGAGAACAGGGGTTCATTGATTCGTAACAATGACGGAAGAGAATATGAGAACGGGGTATGTTGGGGAAGGGAGACAACTCGTAGCAGTCGTCTAGATCCGATCTAGGGTCAGGCGTGGGTCTAATCTAAGTCCAGTCTAAGACTACGCAAGATGTGAGGCTACTCCAGTCTAGGATTACGCAAGGACGGACGCGCTAGGTTAGATAGTCCAGATAAAATCGTATGGGTCGAACGAATCGGAATCTAAGGTCTGAAGTGGTTCGATCTCTGCTGAGACACGATTTGATGGGGAGTCTCCGGGGAATCTTGCCAGTCTAAGTCTAACCTAAGATTGTGTTCGATGTGAGCCAAATTTACGCGCTAGGTTAAGTCCTGTAGATAAAATCTCATGGATCAAACGAATCGGAATCTAACGCCTGAAGTGGTTTGATCTCTGTTGAGACATGATTTGATGGGGCGTTTCCGGGGAATCTTGTCAGTCTAAGTCTAACCTAAGAGTTCGCTAAATTTACGCGCTAGGTTAAGTCTGTAGATAAAATCTCATGGGTCAAACGAGTCGGGAATCTAACCCCTGAAGTGGGTTGAGCTCTCTTGAGACCCAAATTGAGAGGGAATTTCCGGGGAATCTCGTTAGTCTAAGTCTAACCTAAGATTACAAAAGGATTGTGAGAAAAATTCACGCGCTAGCTTAAGTCATCTAGATAAAGGATCTTGTGGGTCAAACGAGTCATAAATCTATCGGCCGCGAGAGGGAGTCAGTTGTCTTAGACTTTCGTAGGTCAGTCGGAAGAGTACGGAACGTGTACCGTTGGGCTAACCAGTCCATTCCCTTCATGGCATACCCCCACTTTATCGAATCCCCACTCATATCCATACCTCCCACCTCTAAAAACCAAGGGAACGGACTGGTCAGTAGGACAGTAACTGGAAGGTCCTGGGTTCGAATCCCGGCCATCAACTCTCTCCAAATCCTCTTCCAGACCGTTATCGTTTCGAATAGCGTAATCAGGGTTGAATCATATAAATCACGAGTAACCCAGAGTCTGAGTTGTTGAAGCAATGAAGGGCAGATGATGGAGTCAAAGGTGGATGGGATCATAAATAGAATGAATTAAATTGTGAAGAGAAAAAAAATGGAAGATCACATACCATTCGGCGGAATGTTTGCCTGCTCCAACAAATCCTGAACCGTGCACTCCTCATTGGGTATATCAAACGTGATCAACCGTTGCTCCCCGGTTGGCAGAACCACCAGCATCTTCACAGTATTTCCCTGGATCTGCTCCTGAACAATAGTCTGATGAGGATTGGTGATGGTCTGCTGGAGATAAGCTATCGACTCCGACCCAGCGTCGGTTTCGGATGTATTCTGAAGGTCATGAGTCGTTGTCTCGATCTCCATTGGCTCGGGGGTTGGCTCAATCTGCTTTGGAGAAGGTCTAGGAGGAGTTGGAGATTTTTGAGGTGTGAGGATTGTCTTTGCTGGATTAACGGAGGATTGGGGAGTCTTTCCATGGGAATTTCTCGCTTGTTTTATTCTCTCAGAGAGAAAACCCATTTCCGAGTAATTGCCCAAGGTCTGGGCCCCTTTGTTGATTGGCTGGAGGGGGGGATTTTTGGAGGCTTGGGTGGGAGTTTTGGGGAGGGGAGTGGGAGGCTTGCCCAGGAGGAGAGTACCTTTTGAGAGGTGCGTGGGGGCTTTGGGGAGTGGGAGTGTTGAGGAGAGGGGCTTGAGGGGCTTCTGGGGATCTGGATGGATTGGAGAACGCGGCGAGGGTTTTGACGGCACAATTTTTGAACGTGGAAGGACGACAGGTGGCGCCTGAAGCTGTTTCGGTTTTGGGGTGCGTTTCGAGGTCGTCTGGGAGGTTTGCAGCACCTGGGGGAGCTTTTGCGGGTGCGGCTTTGGCGACATTTTTGAAGGATCTGACAATGTCACCCACTGGACCTGAGGGTCATTTGGGTTTTTAGTGTCTGTTATTAGGAAGTTTGAGGTCTCGGGGGAGGTTGTCGGCTTTAGGGAACTGGGCGGCGAAGTTTGGTCCTCTACGTTTATTATGTAGACGTTTGGTCTGGAATAAAGATACATTTTTTGACGATCTTTTCACTGCTGGCGATTGAAAGAAGACAATCGAAGGGATCAAGCGGATGATTTTGGGAACAATTTTTATTATTTTTTTTTAAGCAGTTGGTAATTAAATGAAGGTCACGTTTTTTTTTATGAATTTGTAGGGTTTTTAATTAATTTTAACTGCAATTGTTGGATTTTTTTTGGGATTTATTGAGGGGAAGGAGTCGACAAGTGCGACTGAAGGGAATTTTCGAGGATTTTCTGTCGTTCTGATTCATTTTATTCAATCGTTTGGACTGAGTCAGAGACAAGAGGTCTTTTTTGGGCGGGTTAAGCCCACTTTTGGAAAATTTTTGATCGCCTGATAATTCACTGCGGAATTTTGTCACATGAGGAGGGGAAATTCTCCGGATAAAGTACGAGAAGTACCGGAAGAGAGTCGGAAAATATGGCCCTGCCCAGCGTAATAATTAGGACATATCTCACAACCTCACTTTTTTCATACAATAATTAATTAATTAATGATAAACAAAATAAAACAAAAATTCTGGAGGGAAAATTGGAGTGAGAGGCACGGGTGAAGGATATTTTGTAAATTCCCTTCAATATTTAATCTACAGCTTTCAACATTTTCCCCTAGGAAGCCTGATCAACGAAATTAATCTACAGTTGATAGTCTAATTCTAATTGATTAATTGCCAAGCTCTCTAAAAATTAATAGCGACAATAGAATTCCCGGGGGAAAATGTCGCGTTTAGCACTCGTTGAGCGTGAAAGTAATCGTTCAGTTGGCAATTGTTTAACGACGAACGGCATAAATTGATAAATAATTATGTTAAAAATACCTCGGCTCAATTTGTCCCTGCAATTGTCCACCAGACTGGGTAAAAATATGTTCACTATTCTGTACAGCCGGCGTATACGTCACAAATCTCGTGCCTCCATTGACACAATTATTGAGATCCTGCACAACAAATTGTATATTGTTTCCATCGACAGCGCAATATTGTTGTCCATCATCAATCACAATAGGTACACCGTTTTCAGCGATGAGATTGTAATACTGTGCCATATTATAATAACCAGTGCGACACAATTAGCAGGGACTTTATTGTTTATATCGTTGAACATTCACTCCGGGGGAGGAGGTGGGGAATAAAAAAAAAAAAAATAAACCGTTAGATCATTTTCGTTGGCATCAATTGTCTCGTGTACTTCGCCGATGATTTTGTCAATTGTCGCACGTTTTTTGGACTTTCACGGGGTTTTATGCACCTTCGGGCCATGAAAAATTCACCTGCAATGACAAAAGTTCAGGAAAGTTTTAGGAATTTTTTAAAAATAATCGATAGCGTAACGTGACAAGTTTTCTTGTCCATCTGTTCAAATCCAGCAATTACTCGGCATTTTTTGGATTAAAAATGAATAAAAAAACTTCTTTTTGATTTTTTTCTTTCGGCTTTCTTTTGGATAAAATCTTTACTGAAGATTTTGTGAGTAAAATTGATTTTTAATGATAAGTTTTTTTTATATTTTTGATTTTATTTGGAGGCCTGATTCTCGGGAGCGATAATTGACAATTCACTTTTTTTTATTATGACCGGATTACGGAACCCCTGGGGAATTGCTCATTAAAATATTATCTCTGGTAAAGGAGAATATTTTAATTACTCAAAGATAAAATAAAAAATATTATCAATCGAAAATGATTTTTTTTCAATTTTGTTTCCACTAAAAAATAAAATTAAAAATAAAGAAAAAATACGATTTTCTTGAATAAATAAATTAATTGATGGATTAATTGATATTCTTGAAATATTAACATTGTCTCCCAATTAACTGAAGATAATGAAAATTTTTTCGGGCCCTGAAATGTAAATTTGCAATTAACAAATGAATAATTAATTCATTTATAAATGTTTGCAATTGCCAGGAGTCACTGACGTTCAAAAATATTTTTTTATCAATAATTAATTGATTAAATAATTGGAAATGTTCTTGGGGGCTGAAGAGTTCCCCTCGCGTCCCAAAAATCGCTCGAATTTCGCCCAAACGGTCCCAAAACACTTATTTTTTGGATATTTACTAGTAGCCCCCCTCCTGCCTCCCAAAATTCCCGACCACTCCCCCCTCTCGCCTCAAAATTTCCTAATCAAGCCCCCGAGTCGCCCCTCCCCCTCCCGAACCTCAAAATCCCTCCCTAAACCCCCTAAAACCACTGACCAAATCCATAACCTAAAACTCGAACGTTTCCCAAAAAAAACCGAAAAAAACCCCTGGAAATCCCCTTCTCGCCCCCCCTCGTCCAAAAAAACTCCCCCTTGCCTCCAGGAAGCCCCAAAACCCCCTCAAAACCCAAAAAATCGCGAGTAAGCCTCCCCAAAACCTGTCAATTCTCCCCAAAAAAAATCCCCAAAAATCCCCTGCCCTCGCCATTCCGCCCCCTCCTCAAAAATAATTCCGAAAAAAATTCCAAAATTCGTTAGCCATTGATTGAAAACAATAAAAAATGCAAAAATCTAAACGAGAGGACTGAACAGACGACAATTGCTCGTGCCAATATACGATCTCCAGTGGATTAATTGTCGTTAATTACCTTCAATCACTGGTTGAAAATGATTTCCGGGGATTGTAAAATCCACTTATTCTGCCTTGTCCAATTATCGTGAGGCTTCACTGATGATATTTCATCGGGAATAATGCGCTGAGGGTAAATAACAACTGGCCTATCGCCATTTTACGGGTGTTGAGGTGGTGTACAAATGGACTGAGGGAACTGGGGGCTTTGACTGTTGAAGGACACAACTGCGCCACCGAATGGATGCCTCCGCTCGACAGTCGCTCACCTCCCGACGACTTTTTTTCACTCGGCGACTGGTGAATTCCCCGAAACACGTGTCGAGATTGTTTTTTCCAATGCCTGGACTGCTCTTGCCACGATAATCCACGAGTTTTCCGACCCTAAGGGACTTTTCCCGGCCTTCCGGGGAGACAAGGGCTCACGAACGCGACCACGTGTTCCTATGGGTCAACGGAAATGGCGGGAAATATTTGAATTTTGGAGGCGGGCGACCTCTGGACGGCCAGGCCACGAGATTACGGACTTTTCCAGGGGAATTTTCCGATTTTTCCGAGGGGGTCTGGGGGGGGGGGGAAGGGCAGATCGATTGGCTCGCGCGAGTGAGGGAAAAATATTTCCCCGAAATTTCCCAGATGTTCCATTTTCCGGCTGATTTTTCCGGTCATTACTCAAGTTTTTCTCTCTTTAATGCCAGATAATGATCCAAGTCATCGTAATCGAATGATTTTATCGCCGATAAAAAAAGTCATTCACTTCCCCAAAGAGAAAGGATTTTTTTTTATTCAAAAAATTTTTTTTTTAAATTAAAGAAATTTTTTTTTGCCGCCAAAAAGCGAATTTCAGGTCTTCCGGCGTCAGTGAAAAATCATCGCCAAGTCCTGGACGACCTGATGATGAATCATCACCTGTTGTCGGCTACTGACGCGGAAAAACGCGGGAAATATTTGAATTCCGCGGCGACACCTGCCGCTGACTTCCTCAACTCAGCTGATCCCGGTGGGTAAGGAAGTTTCCGGGCTTGCCGGCGCGGTTTCGAGGTGTTGTGCAACTGATAAAAAATGATTCGATGTCGCTGAAGGCTCTGAAGTGTCGAGCATGTGGTGAGGTTGTTCCTCGGCAGCGAGAGACAAATATTAATTAATAAAAAGAGTTAAAACTCCATTAAATTACCTCTAACTACCTTCCCAAGTGGACGTGGAGGTTCACCAGACGCCCAGCAAGGTAACTTAACATCCTGACGCTCGTGAGGTGTGTTAACCCCACTTTCCCCATGTGACATTCCCAGAACCTCTCGAGAGCCGTCGAAGACGACCTGTCCCCGGCGAAGTCGCCCTCTGCGACGAGAGATCCAGAGCCGATGGAACCGTAGAAGACAGAGGAGGAGTTAAAATGAAAAAAAGCATCAGCTGATAATCAAAAAAATCCCAATTTTCCATTTGCAGATGTCTGTAGTGTCCACTCGCTCCACGAGCCTCTCGTCCATCCTCGCTGCGTCCGGGCATCGGGCGAAGCAGCGGCAGAAGTTGTCCAAGGTTGTCTTCGTTCCGCCCAAGGATCTCAAGAAGATCCTGTTGAACTACGAGACTGGAGCGGACAGGAAAAGCTACGATGGTCTTATTTGCATGCTCAGAGATGCTGACATTGGTGACAACGAGCTCATCGACCTCCTGAACGAGATCCGTCAGTGCATCTCCTTCTTGGGGCCGAGTCACAAACTCCTGGTGGAGGTTATCCTCAATATCCCGTGGAGCACGAGATGCCTGGAGGCTGCTGACGCCTACAAGGCCTTCCTCGAGGACCTCGTCTGCGTTCACATTTATCACTGCAAAATTGTCATCGAGAAGCTGGTGAACGAGTTCAAACCCCTCGAGTGAGTATCCGGACGAGAGTCCCCCGAGGACGATTGAAAAAATTTCACTAATACCTCTCCCTTCTCCGCAGGCATCCGCCCACACGCGTCCCACCCGCCCCCTGGGAGAACAACGAGCCCTCGCCAGGGGACCTGTCGCGTCTGACGCACCTCCACGACGTGATCTCCAAGCTCTTAAAAATCGTCCCGATGTCCTCGAACCTCCTCCTCCAATCCCTCACCACAAAATTCCCCTTCTTCAAAGCTCCCCCGCACACTCACGAGGTCTACATGCACTCCCTCCTCCAGATAATCTCCTACGCCCCGGAATTACGTGGAGAAATCCTCTCCCTGATCATCAATCGCCTCCTGATAATCGACGTCAACGCCCCCCGCTCCGAGTTAGAAGAGATGAACGACCAGGAGGACGAGGACGAGGAGATGTTCAAGCTGGACGAGGCAGGCCAGCAGAAGTCCCAAGACAAGCTTCACCCCATCGGCCACACCCTGGACATCTGCATGGGCATGATCCTGCGCTTTGTCAAAGCCACATGTTACCCGAACGACACCCTAGACCCCGAAGGCGTCAAGGGCATCTACTTCCACCTGCTGGACGTCTTCGAGAAGAACATTCTGCCGACATACGCCAGCCATCACGTCCAGTTCATCTACTTCTACCTCTGCAGCTTCAAGAGCTCCATCGTCGAGGCCTTCGTCAACTGGCTATGGAGTAGAGTCAGCAATCCCAACGTGGCCCCAGTCCTGAGGCAGTCGGCGGTCTGCTACCTGGCGAGCCTAGTGGCCCGAGGAACTTTTGTCCCCATCAATCTCATCACAAGAGTCATCCAGGAGATGTCCACCTGGATCCACAGCTACATAGCAGCCCAAGACAGTCTGGAATGTGCCAACAGTGACATCAGAATTCACACAGTCTTCTACTCAATATGCCAGGCATTGTTCTACGTCATTGCATTCAGGCACAAGGACCTCGTGGACGTTAAAAAGAATTTACTCTTCCTCCAGAGTCTCAATCTCACGAAAGTCGTCACGTGCAAGCTCAATCCACTCAGGATGTGTGTTCCCGTGGTTGTCCAGCACTTCGCAGCTGTCACGAGAGCCTACCAGCTGGCCTACTGTTACACAGTGATGGAGCACAATGCAAGGACAAATCTTCCCGTGATCGAGACATCTAATCGTCTCACTTCCTGGCTGGACACGTTCTTCCCCTTCGATCCTTACATCCTGCCCAAGAGCTCAGCCATCATCAGTCCGATTTACCTGCAGTATCGAGGGACTGTTAACCTAGAAGTTGAGGAGGACAAGCAGGAGATGCAGAAGGAGAAGGAGGATGAGAACGACGAGGACGACTTCATGGATGTCTCGTTTCCCCACAGCAACGGTAAGAATCATCTGGACAAATTCTCGTATAGCACCTCGCCAGGATTCATTCACACCTGAACAGCTGATCACGTGGCGACTGCGCACTGACTGGTCTCATCGATCTCGTGACAATACAATCGTTAGGACAACGACTTTATGGGGGTTAGGGTGGAGATGTTGGAGAAGCTGAAGAGGCTGTCACTTGGAATTTCGAGGGGGCTATTCAGGGAGACTGGTCTCATGGTATTTACCAATCAAAATGGCGTCGATTGTGGGAGGGATCAGTCAGACGGAGACACTGGTGTTCAGTGACGTTTTTGGTTGTCTAGCTAATGAATTATTGCTCGATCATTGTAATGGAAATATCCCCTGGTAAAACAGTCCAATTGCTTCCCAGTCAGGAAGAATAAATCGGAGTTAATGGGGCTCAAGTATTTTTCCCTTGAATTCCGATTGACGGGTGGAGATTGGATTTAGACACATTATCGTAATTAACAGGTACAAATTGGGGATATAATATGGAAGCGTTATCGCCCGATGAATTTCCCAGAAAAATGACTGTTGGGTCAGAAGTTATGGAAGTAGGGCATTTAATCGGGCCCAAAACATTTACCACTTGTTTCCGATAGACAACAGGTTCTGGTGTTTGCGAAAAACCTCAGGCGATTGAAGCGGAAATTCTGAAATAAACCTGTCGCTCTGGATTGGGTACAGAAGAGCTCAGAACTTAGGAACTAATGAGGAACTCTCTCGAGCCCGATCCGACCTCATTATCATTACAAATATGGAATTAACCACCGTCTGCCTGAAGAGTAATCGGCCGATATCGGCTTCACCCTGTGTTCCCCATTTGTTCTTATTAATTCCGATAATTTTTCCAAATCAAATCGTCACCCCATCACCTCAGACTTATTTATCCCATTCGGACATAACCCAACAGTTCCATCAGGAATCAGGCATCCTGTTCCCCTGATCATCTTCGAAACGTGTGAGTGCAATTAGCAGAGTATTGCGTATTTATTACAGATTACAGATAATTGTAGAAAGATTATTGATACCTATAAATAAATGAATGTTCCTTTCATTAATTAATTAAAAAACTTGTTTCATTAAATTACCATTGAAATGTACAAAACTATCATTAATCGTCGCGTGATAAACCACTCGATGAGCAATTACGGATTTATAAATACTAATAACTTATTTATAAATTTTCCAAGACGAGCTTTACATACTTTTCTCCGATTATGAGAATGCCGAGGGGTCATTATTAATCATCACAAATTAATGAATGTCTCTTTCATTAATACAAAATTGTTTAATAAATCATTGAGTGATAAGACTTGGAGTAAAAAATTATCGGTTCATAAATACTAAGTACAGAGTTAAATATATAATTCATACGTATTCAGGAAAAATTCCAATGATTTTTCACCTCTTCTCGCCCCACCCGGGACCACTCACAAAGTGTCATTGTTTTTTTCTGCCCCACGGAGAAGAGTAGTTTATAATTTCCCCGTTGAAGAGCTGAACATGTCCCCCTCTACCGGCGGACAATCGGAAGCTAGACCTCCTCGAGGTAGATGGGCATGTCCTCCTGCTGGTTGATGAGAGTCCTCAGTGCGAGCTCCAGGTTCTCCGGGAGATGATCGAGGAGCATTCTAGGCATCACCGAGAGCTCCATAAACTCCTCAGGCTGCGCCCACCTCATCTCAAATTTCTTCTCCCTCCGTTTGCTCTTGTCCTCGGGCTTGCACTTGGCCAGGTGGAGAATACTTCCAGCATTGTAAAGCCTCACCTGGGAGTATCGCCTCCTCGAGACGTCGTGCTCTAGAATGAGGGCCTCCCCGTGCCGGTGGCTTTCCCCATCCACAGAGAGCAGTGGCAAGTGTCCCGGAATTGAGTTGATTGTATTTCCATTTCGCCAGGTTCTGTTGAGATCTCTGTCTGGTACGCCGAATAAAGCGTACCCAAAGCCATTGAGCACCACTCGATACTTGGGGAGTTTGCAGGCCTGAAGGGTGATCAGCAGGCCTGTCCTGAAGTTCTCGATGCTGTCGACGCTCAATCGCATCACCAAATCATCACCAAGACCTACCGTGAAGACAAAATCCTCGGTGACCTTGAAAATAGAAAATAAATGTTCGATTTTTTAATAGATAACTAGGACAATAAAACGCGCGCCTCAATGGTTATTAACATCTTCATCATAATTGTTTCCTTTTTTTGGGCTTGCCGATAACTACAGAGTAAATTATCGAATATCGATTAATCGATAAAATTGAAATAATCGATTAATCGCATCTCGCATCTTCGAGATTTAAAAATCCCCATCAGAAATTTGGAAATAGATATTTACGTCCTCATTAGAAATTTTTCAGTGTTTTTGGTCTTGTCGATAATCACAGAATGAATGGTCGATTATCGATTAATCGATAAAATTGAAATAATCGATCAATCGCATCTCGCATCTTCGAGATTTGAAAATCTCCATTAGAAATATGGGAATCGATATTTTCATTCTCATTATAATTTTTTCCGTTTTTTGGTCTTCTCGATAATGACAGAATGAATGATCGATTATCGACTATCGATTAATCGATAAAATTGAAGTAATCGATTAATCGCATCTCGCAAATTCGAGATTTCCGAAGCTCCGAGTACATCTGCAAGAAAACTTTCCTCAAACGGTGGGAAAGGGGTCTACAATAGCGACTGAGCGTCAGAGAGAAACTGGTATTCGACTTACCTTGGCAGCTTCCCTGCTGAGTAGTCCGGCTGGTGTTGCAAAGGCGTAGACTCGTAGGTTGGGATACTGCGGGCGGATCAAGAGGGCCAGGAGGACGGCCAGTCCAGCGCCTAGACTGTGCCCAGTGAGGGTCAGGGAGTAATTAGGATAAGTAACGAATGCCTTCTCAAGGACTTTGTAATCGTTGAGCTGTTTCAAGAGAACTTTCGCCCCGATTATCATCCCCCGGTGGGCCATACTGCCCTTCGGCAGGCCCGCCGGCTCGAAGGACGCCGAGGCGGCTGCGATATCGGTTATCAGGTCCCTCAGGGATAGAGAGCCTCTTATCACAATTACGATGGTCGCTGCTTTATGATCCGCTATTACGCAGAATGGAATCTGTAATTAAAGCCGATTTTTGAAGAAAAGAATTTTTTACGTGAGGTGTAGGCAAAGAGCTGAGAGTTTAGGGAGTGAACTCTCAACTCGAGTTCGAGTTGGAGAGTGAATTCCCAACTCAACTAGAGTTGAGAGTCTAGAGACTTGAATTCCCAACTCTCAACTAGAGTGGAGGGTTTGAAGAGTGAAACTCCCAACTCTCAACTAGAGTTGATAGTTTGGAGAGTTGAACTCTCAACTCTCAACTGGAGTTGAGAGTTTGGAGA
>JAPYZM010000145.1:0-46704 GCA_030522845.1 Psyttalia concolor
AGAAAGGGTCTTTCATTTTTATTATAGTTTAGTCTTTCGACCACTGTCTGAGTGAACAGTCGTGCCTTCCTCGTGTTAAATAAAGTTTATAAGAAAAGATATATGAAGTGTTGTGGCAGAATTATTTGTTTGATTTTTCCCATATTCTAATATGAGTAAAATTTGTTTACCCCTCACTACAAATTGTCTAGACGTGTGCTTTATTTTTGTTAAATCGCGTAAATTTCACTATAAGGTGGGGCTAATTTTTCCCGGCCATCAAAATGCTACATGATTACCAAACGCATGATTACCAAACGGTAATTTTTACTAAAAAAAATTTTCTCCGTGTGATATACCGCTTGGCAACTATACCAACACTTCGAGACACTCTGGGAAGTTCTTTAAATGTCGAATGTGGAGCATATTAACCAGAAAAAAAAACAAAAGCAACAAGTTACCGCAGATACGTCGATCTAATTAATTACTGTTTTGCATGTAATATTTTTTTCTTTACGACTGTGAAAAGAAAAGGACAATGTGTGTCATCTGCCCGCACCTGCGGCAGTGCAGATACATTTCGAATTGTCAGAATGAAATGAAAATAGAAGTCATTTATTCGACTGACAACAAAGTAATTTATTAAGCACGTGAAAAGATTGATTACCGCGGGCTGCATGTGTAAATCTCGTAACGACGTGCAGTGAAATGAGCAAATTTTCATGGTATAATCATCCTGATGACTTCCAGACGTGTGACTTGAAGGTGTAAACTTGGGCAGTCGTTAATTTTAATGGTGTAGCGACGATGAGCTGAGATGTGACAGCAATAGGTAGCCTAAAGCCTTGATGATACATCAAAATAAAAATTATTCAAATTGCAAAGATCATTTGTCGTGTTCATTTGGTTTTTTCGTTGGCACTCATGACTCACTAACAGATGATTTAATCATTTTTTAAATGACATTCTTGCTTTGTTATTGCATTCTTACATTTTTCCTCGAGAAATACTATTCTTTGTGATGAAATAATTGAGCAACTCGGGGTCATGAAGACGCGGAACTGTACGGTTTTTATTTTTATTATCGTAAAAGATGTAACTGCCGGAGAATGAGATAATTTTTTTTCATTTAGAACTCAGGAAATGAAGCGGAGAATTGTTCCAACGGTTTTCACGGAAGTACAATGGAAGCTCGGAGGATGCCAATCATTCATTTTCTGGCAGGGCAAAAAGTGAGAACTGGTCAGTGACTTGTTACGGAGGATTTGTAATGAACTTTCTTGTAGTAAAGAGATTTTCTGCACAAAAGTTTTCTACAAAAAAAATGGATTCAACACTGAGAGAATTTTTTTAGTAAAAATTACCGTTCCTTTTGGCAATTGTCCAGTTTTTTCAACGTCTGAAAAAAATTCCCCAACCACATAGTAAAATTACCTATCTCTAACAAAAAATATGCACGCGTCTACAAAATTTTTTAGTGAGGAGTTAATAAATTTAACTGGCAAGTCAGGGCATTTTTCACGTAACCCTCGATAATCTTGAGTAAGCAGTCAACAAACTTTACTGAAGCGGCACGGTAATTTTTCCCGAGCGGCCGAAATACTACGATTGCATAACTGAACGGTAATTGCTGCAGATTTTTTTCTCCGTGAAGAGGAGTCAATAAAATTATTATAAGAAGAAAATAAAATCCGGATTTTTGGGCAATTACAATTTTCTCGTTTTTAATAAAATGCTAAAATCAATCTTATTTATCACTGATTTGTTAACCACCTCGAAATGAGAATTTTTCCATCTATAACTTTTCAACTATCACTCAAAACTGGTTATCTCTAACATTACATAAAACGTCATAGACCGATTGAATTTCAGTATCAATATCACAGCAGGTGTATCAGCACAATAAAAACATGAAGTCACGAGCGACGACTCATCGATCTCCGCGGACATGTTCCATGAAATTCAATGATCAGTCTATTCCATAAAATCGCAAGGGTACATAAGAATATGAGGCATAATCCTGGATCTACGCTATTCAGGTAATTTTATTAAACGGAATTTCTATTACGAAGAAAACATACCGTGAAGTTGCTAACTACATAATTATAACCCTGACGTGTAATCTCATCTTCCCCTAAGCAAACAATGATAGTTTATGTACATAGACCTTATATTCGATATTACGAATAATGTGTACGGGGGAAAAAAATGAAGAAAAACTGTGGAATTAATTTCTGAATCACGCAGCCGATTGGAAACCATAATGTACATGGAGAGAAAACTATTTGCTAGTGTGTAAAACATTTACTGGAGAGCAATAAGTTAAAATATACGGGAGATAAAAAATTACTTGTGTCGGGTAAAGATTTCACGCATGAGTACATTTTTTTCATTACAGTTATCATTTTCACCTAATTTCAAGGCGAATAAATGAATAAAAATGCGTGGGAAATGAGAAAACCATACAGTGAATAGCCACGGGGAGCTCTGAAATATTTTATCACATTTTTAGTAGAAATTTAAAGTGTAAAATTAGCAATTCCCTTCGGTGACAAAAGACCAAATGTTACTCTCTCATACAAGATTCATTATTAATTATTTATTATTGTTGACGGTAGGAAAAGTAAATAGTATTTTTCCTGTTACGGAGACTATTATTAAATGCAAAACAGCAGTTTCAGTTGAGTAAACAAGCCATAAGAGTTTCATTACCAATTCATTGCCAATAACTGAATCATCGATAAAATCCATATAATTTACGATTAACGATACATGATGGAAGGAATCTCATGACGTCATGAGTGAAGATCCAAGATTTTTCTAATTGTTTATGACAACTTGCTGACACGTGGCAAATTTCCAAATTAGATAATTCTATAAAACACATCGCATTGACCTTCCTCAAAATCCAGTTTCATAATTCAAAGTCAGTATGGATGAATGAATGACTACCAATGAATAGTTCCCCCCATCCTAAAAATCGATCTGAAGTATTCGACTCATTCAGCTTCAATCTCAATGAGCCCAGATGAGATACAACAGACATTCTTCCTTTGATAATTAATTCCTCCTCTCGAAACAGTCCTGGATCGCCTCAAGAATGAGTAAAGGAGCTGTTCAATATCACGGTCACTCTCGCTCTGGAGATAATCTGCGAACGAAAACCAGAGCAGTCATTGAGGACTCAGATTATGATTTGTCAGAATCTACTTCAAAATTCCTCACGCCCAGGCTTGCAATTGCTTCGTTAACTTCCGGAAGATTGAGGTATGCAGAGAGAGGGAGAGAGAGTAAGAGAGAGAAAGAGAAAATTATCTCAATATGTTATTACAATATTACCTTGAAGGAATTGAGAAAAAAAAAATTTGAAAATCAAAATTTTAATGACAAAAATTTTTGAGAGATAGAAATTCTTTTTTTTCATGTTTTTTAATTGGATTTGGAGATTACGAAAAATTATCATTTGAGACTGGTCAAGAGTACTCAAAGATTTCACTGATATCGTCGTGGACATTGACGGTATTTTTTTTATCTGAAATCGCAATTTTTATGGCCATCGATCAAGAACTCTCGCCTCGTGGATATGTAACTTTTCAAAAATCAAGATTCAACGCTGACCAAAAATCCTCAAAGCTTCCAGGGGTATCCACTGGGACATTGACAGTATTTATTTTTATCTGAAGTCGCGATTTATATTGCCATCGATCGTGAAAAAATTTCAATATTCAGCACACGGCCAACAGTACATATGCTAATTGTCGTTTGGCTTTATCTGCACGCGAGTTCTCCAGTGTCCATTGGGTTAGCATTCAGCAGTAGGTGCAACCCGGGAGGAAAAGAGAGCCGTGTATACCTGCATAGCTCCTCCCCACGCCCAGTAAATGTAGCTCTGAGTGGCGTAAAACAGGAGATAACATGATTGTATATCACACGATGTAACCTTGACCTATTCCGTATCATCGGAATCGTGAGGATTTTATAACATTTAATCCTGATGCTATCTACGAGCTTATCGAAGTTTTTTTGGGAAATATTTGGGGGAACTCATGATCAGGAAAGGGTAACCTTGAGATCCGAGGGGGAATTCCTGGAATATTTTTCCGAAGAGACTTTTCATGGGACTTTAATTAATGACTTCTCATGTGAGAAATAGGGTTGAGCACCAGAATTATATATCAGTGATTATATCATTATTTGCCTGATAACATGTTTCGGGAGTGATTATTGAGATGACGAGATTATCATCGTGAATTCCTTCGAATTGACAATCGTGGTTTGAACTTTTTAATTAAATTGAAAATATAACGGGAAAATTTAATATCGAAGCCAGTCTCAGGCTTTTTCCACGTTCGTATGAATTCCTAATTTTTTCACGAATGCCCTCCGAAAGTAAAATCCATAAAATCCGGTTAAAGACAGTCGTTAACAGTCAATCTGGTACGACCCAGAATGCAAATTCAATCGTTCTTTATAATCTCTTTTCTGCATAGACTCACGCCCCGAGTAACGATATATCGCGCCAGAGCACGAAGAAACCGGAAGTCATACTGGAACAATCTTTGATCGCTGGCAATGTTCCTGGATTTTTATTCTAAGCAGCTAATTTTCCGCAATTAGATATTATAAAAAGAAGTAATAAAAAGTTAAGACTACAATCATATTCGAGTTGACATATTAATTTTGCGCGTTCTACTTGTTTGCCCCTACGTTCTACGTTCAGAAATGATCTATTTGATTATTAATTCTTAGCCATTATTATTATTATCTAGCAGTGGCTTTATTAACAAAAAATATAATAATTTATTTAGTTTTATTCTGCATGCTTAAAACAATGTGGACATACAAAAAAATCTTAATTAAATATCACATTAAAAACAAAGTAAAACCTAATTGTTTTATTTTTTAGAAATTAATAGTGAAACAAAATAAATAAAGGTGCCTCAGAATTGCAATCCTCAATACAGAAATTATTAAGAAATCATTGAACATGAATTGCATGTAATAATTGAAATATTTTCATGGGGATAAATAATATCCAGGGATTTCCAAACAAACAATTGTTTAAAAGCGTACAAAATTGATTAATAAATGAGTCTACTCCACGTAGTGGCGTCATTACTCTAAATAAGGGGAATAAGCACGGAAGCATATCTGATGAATGTTTGTGAATAATAATACCTAAATTACGATATTTATCAGTAGATATTAAAACTGGAATCATGTCAACGAATGGAGCAGGAAATGGCGTATTTGAATGAAACTGTCACGCGGGTGCGAGTAAATTGCTCAGCGGGACAGGACTACTGGCTTATACAATGTCAAGGGTAGCCAAGTCGCGCGTTTGTCGGGTAGAACATCAGGAAACAGTGGTTAACTGGATGTCTAACAGTGAATATATTTTTTTCCATAGCGTTCGCGAAATTAGTTCTGCCATGAAAAAAACATTTCGTTGACTGTGCCAATGCACTTTTGGTAATTGAAAAATTTTGTGTATAAAATTTGTCAAAATTTTACTGCATTTTTCGAATTTGGAATTTTCAATTATGTAAATATTTCATATTTCAATTTTTTTACTCTTGCTAGTGCACTTTTAACGTATTATACTTTCAAAATGTGAAAATTGGGGTTTTTGATAATTGCAGGGGATTCTCCCTTTTTCACAATGCACGGAGAGAAAAATTCCACAAAAATTACGTGTCAGTTCCGTAATCTACGACCCAAAACAATAGTCCATAAAAATTACGGAACAGTGACGTACTTTCGTATAGAACTTTTCGTACTTTTTCTGGACTTGTCCTGTAAAAAAAGTACGACAATGTTCCGTAATTTTTACGGAATATTGTTTTGGGTGACAGATTACGGAACTGACACGTAATTTTTACTGGATTTTTCTCTCTGTGTGACAATGTATCTTAATTTTTTTTAATCCAATTCATTTGTGATAATATTAGAGTCTACAATAAAAAATATGAAGCACTCCTCGTCGAGTGCACCGAGAGACAAAATCAGTAACAATTACCGTTCCGTTATATCAAGTACGTTGACGGCTCAGGGGAAATTACCGTAGGGCCTCAGTAAAATTTGTGTACTCCTCACTAATAAATTGTCTAGACGTGTACATAATTTTAGTTGAAGATAGTGAATTTAACTATGCAGTTGGGTAATTTTCCCCAAAGTTACAAATGCTGCACAATTTTCACAGGAACGGCAATTTTTACAAAAAAAATTCTCTCCGTGTGGACCCATTATCTCTGAAATACATGAGAAAGGCATAAAAGACTACTCTAGATAGAATTGTTATCAGAAATTATTCATCGTTCACCTACGGTTATTAAGTGTTAGTTTCTTATCTGTTCTTTGCATCGCAAGTACGTAGTAGAGAAAATTATCAAAGAATGATTATCATGAAATCCTTGGGATTAAATCAGGTGATGTGGAACAGAATTTCACTGACTGAAATTGAAAATTTTGTGACGAATAGGCGAAGAAAAATGTCATTTGGATGCGAATTCCTCATCCACTGTGGAATTCCCAAGCATGCACGACGTGCTGACCTGTCTCAGTGATGTACCCGAGGAAAATAGTGTTTGCTTACATTAAAAAACTGATGGTTATGTTAATAGGCGGTGATGTGGAGCAGACAGTATAGTTGCAGCATAACCGAATGAGGGTTTATCCATGTAAAAAGGTGCGCCAGGAGGCGAACGCGGCCGCTGACCGTTCAGGGGGATGCCTTCGCCTTTACCAACTTCTCCAGTAGGTAAACGTTCCTCCTATCTGCAACTTTGGCGCGACTTCGCTATTTTTCATTCACGGCTGGCTGGCCCGAAACGCGTCGCCTTTGTGGTAATATTTTTATAAGTTTTTGTCTCATAGTACTCCTCTGTAATTGCATTTTCCCCTAGAAATGCACGGAGAGAATTTTATCAGTAAATATTACCGTTCCGTTTCGTAATCGTGCATCATTTTCGAAGTTCGCGAAAAATTACCCAAAGGCATAGGAAAATTTAATATCTTTAAGAAACATTATGCGCAGGCCTAGACAATTTTTAGCGAGGGGTAAACAAATTTTACCGACAAGTTGGGGTATTTTTCACGAGAAACTTCAATTAAGCAGCCAACAAGGATTAGACGCGCATCTATAGAAAACTTCAATCAAGCAGTCAACCAATTTTACTGATCAGTTGGATAATTTTGATCGTATCCCTCAATAGCTTTTAGTAAGCAGCCAACAGATTTTACTCAAGCGTCATGGTAACTTGCCCCGAGCGGCTAAAATACTAGACGATTATATAACCTTAATTTCTACTGAATTTTTCTCTTCGTGTATAATTCTCAATCGTCAATAGAACTCCATTTGAAAATCGGGGTTTTCCGTGGAGTTACATCCTTAATTACTCGTCGAATGATCTCTCAAGTGATTAAAGAAGTTATTTTCAAATTCAGGAGGAAATAGCGAGGTAAAAATGACTAGCGAGAAAACAGACATAAATTCGATTCGCTAATTACTTCAAGCTGTGTTATAATTATTTTTAAGTGGAATAGAGTACAATGAAGCAAAATTAACGTGAATGGATTTCTAATTGATTTTGTAAATGTATATTTTTCCCTGTGGCATTATTGTCAGTCAAAAAAAATTCCACTCCTTCCTTCCCATCAAACCTCATCAAACCTCAAGGACAAGTGTTCCAAATGCTATGAGTAATTCAAGAAAATGCCAAAATTCCAATCGTGAATTAACAATTTTCATCTGTAATTTTCTGTAACAAATGTCAAAAACAATTAAGGGGAATGTAAATTAGTATCTGTACTTCCTAAAAATTATATGCTCGAAAAGTGGGAATAAGTCCCTGACAATTAAAACGTTTTTGTTCCTGTAAACAAATACGCAACAATATTATTAGAACAAAAGAGATGATTTTTGTCGATAATTATGAGTTATTAATGACTTACCTGCAGCGGACTGCGCCCGCGACCGCCGTCCCCAGTGCTATGAACGTGGCGACGGTGTATCCGGTGCATGATCTAGACCTTCGGGACGCAATAAGCGAGGAGGTGGAGGAGCCCCAGCCGAGACTACGTGAGTTATACTCTGCTACTCAATTCAATCGGATTTCAACGTCTGATTACCAATTACAAGGCCGAGATAGACTGTGTCATTTTTTCACCTCACGATCGACACGTTGCACAATTTTCGAATGGCTTTAAAATTGGTGGTCACTTACCGAGCATGCCAGTGTGTAGATCAACGTGAAGCTTCCCTGCTCTCGGCAGGACTGAGGAAGAATTACTCGCCAAAGACCATTTTTTTTCACTCGTTACGAAATATACTATATTAAGGGCTCACGACAAGTGTGTTTGAAAAAAAAGGATTTTTGAATATTCTATTGGAAATGGGTAATTGAAATAAAAAATCCGGTAAGTAGATAAAAAACTATGCTTTATTTTAGCCCACGCATATGTTTCTGCTCTTGAGAATTTCCGTCGAGGAACAGACTAAAAAAGACGAAGGGTAATAAGACCCTAGGCCCGCTGGTCCTAGGCACTCAATAGGTCCTTTTATACAGATTCCTTTGCTCTCAAATAAAGCATAGGGCACATGCCTCACACTTCTCAGAGTGGTTAATAATATAATTTATAATCATTTCAATTATATAATATATAATTAATAACTATCCTAATATAGTGATACCTACTAATATAGTAATATAATAGTGATCATAATTTTCATGATTCCGGATTGCAGTAGAGCTAGTCCTCTGGGTGGAGGGAGCGCTACTGCAAAGCGATTAGGACTTAATTGTACCGTTTAGTTTGCTGGGTGCTCTTTGAGATGCTGTCGGAACCCTCGAGAATCATCCAGCGGTCCCATTCATAAATAATAATAATTTTAATCATAGAATTAATTTTTGTTCTATGATTGCAATCGGAAATTTGATATAATCAATAATAATTTTTCGAAAATTTGATTTTGTATGGGACTTTTTTTATTGGACACTTTCAAAATGAAATCCACACCCTGAATTTCTTGAGTTTTTTTCTGCTCAATTTCTATTTTCTTGTCGGTAATTTAAAATCGGGTGCAATTCTATATAGAAATTAAAAAAGACATTCATTTCTTTTGTCTTGAGTCTTGACAATCTCAGAAGTTGGAATTGGCTGATGAGACGTATGGTCTTATCGATCCAATAATCAGTGTTGATGGCTCTGATAATTGAATATAAAGTTGTTTCTTTTAATGAGCCTGAGAGACATTGGATTATCTTCAGGCAATGATGTAATATATCTATTACATTCCAAATGCGTAACAAAATAGTGAATCATTCTGCCAATTTCAGAAAACCCGAAATAACGAAGCGTGAAGGAGACAATAACAAGCATCACCAAGTTTTAAAGTTCTCGCAATTACCCATTTACAAGGTACCACAGGAAAATACGACTGACGTAACGACATTATCGACTGCGTCTCTTGTTTCCGTCCACCGTATCCCTTCCTATTTTCCTCTAATTGGCACTTGTAATCTACATCTCCTCAGGAGTTTACACTCGTAATTATAACGTGGAAATCTTCTCCGGTAGTTTTTTTTCCTCATTTCTGAGAATTTGTCGTAGATCATCGATCGATTGTGACATTACCGGTCGAGAAAAATCGGTGGAAAGTTACAATGTGAGTCGATAGGAACCGGCACTCGTTCGGTTGACATACAAGCGTTTTGAATTTCCCTTGTTTTCTAGCATAAATTAACAATCTAATTTACCATTTACTATTCCTTTACATTAACAAAGAAATACAAACTACTTATGCAATCTGTGGAGGCCAGCATTTGATTCTTTACTTGGAAACGCTAGAGAACACTATAAAAATATAAAATAAATTAAACAATCTTTTTCTTAAATTACTTTTTTCGAGAAGGCCAAGCATTTGCGAGAGTAATCCATTCGCAAATAATTTACCACTCACTGGTAAAAAAAAACAATTTTCGTGTGATCTAATTGAGATAATCGAAAGTAGTAACTCACTTTCAATCTACCGAATCAACGAAATATTGCAAAAGTAATACTGATTAATTTATTAATTTAATTATTTAAACCGACAGCAGTGACCGTGTGGTTAGAGTGCTAGACTGGTATGCCAATGATACGGGTTCGCTTCCCGTTACCGGCGGTCAAAATTTGTAAAAATTTGTAGCACTCTGAACTCACGATTCACTGGCCAAGGTTTTCCCCTCAGGATGAGGTTTTTCCTTGGTCCTTGGCGAAAGCGGTACACCGGGGTCGAGAGGTGGGAAGGGTAAATGCGTAAAACCCCGAGAGGGTATACGTGAGGACAGGGGAAAAAATAATAATAATAATAATTTAATTGTGGAACATATTTCATTACGATAGTAATTATTTCTAGAATTCTACATTAAATTGAAAAATTTATCGGAGCGCTCAATAAAAAGTCTCAGCTGCAAAGTCAAATTCTCTTGGAGTAATTATTTTTGTGAGTATTCTACGCAAGTACTTGACAAAATGGTCCACAATTATTTCACACTGGAATCCTCCGCACTTTTCGTAAAAAAAAATTAGAAGAATGTCGAAGGGATTGCCGGGAATTTTCGAGATTCGACTGACCTTGACATTGATTACGTGTCTCACGCAATGCACAGAGGCTCCCGCTAGTTCGTGCACGTGGGGCTGCAAACCTGCATACGAATACTGCTTAACCTGGCCGGTACAACCATTATTCGATAGGTGCAGGAATGATAGGGACACGTCATGTCCATTGGCCTCCATTGATAATACCGTTTCAGGGATATTAACAGTTGTCAATGTGTGACAATGGAGAGTCATGGAAACGGTTGCATGCAATTTCATTAGGTATTCTATTGAAAACAACTTTTGATTTCATTTTATTCATTTTCTTTGAAAGCTCAACATTCAGTCAGCCCACGCACGACTATTTTTCCCTGAAGAGCAAATGCAACTTTCAATAACGAAAAGTCAATAGAATTATCTAAATAACACGCTGCACAGAGCAAATTTTCAGTAAAAATGACCGTTTCGATTGGTAATTGTGTAGCATTTTCGACGTTGGGGAAAAATTACTCAACTGTCTAGTGAAATCCTCAATTTTTAACAAAAATTATGCTCACGACAAGACAATTTTTTCGTCAGGGCTGAACAATTTTTCTACGGTAATTTCTGCTGAATTTCGCTCTCAGTCAAAACTCATCCACAAAAAATCTTACTACAAATTCAAGATAAAACCAAGACCTAGTGAAAAAGACAGAAAATTATCCGTTGAAAGCCGAAATTGCAACAGTCATTGCAAAATGAATTTATTAAACCTCAAAAAAAAACTTAATTAATTAACTTTCACATCATATCACCCACAAATCCATCTCCTCTCCCAACGTATTTCTCAATTCCGAGGACACATTCCAGGAACGCTGGAATATCTGTGACAGATTCGCCGAAATTACTGGGGGAAAAAAATCGCTCGCATATGCAAAAGCATAAATAATAAACGAACCAAAAGCCTTTATGTTGTAATAAGTTTATTGCCTAGAGTAATTCAGCGGTTTTCCTCTTAAACTCAGGATTGGCGTTTTCGTACTTCACTCGTATTTAGTGCCGTTTGTTTATCTCCATTATGCTTAAGTCGCGAAGAAAACGAGAAGGACATTATCCTTTAAAGAGTCAAGACCGGATTGACTGGCTACCAGAATTATTTATATATATACAAAACGTTTTATATACAAACGTTTATGTTTACAATCTAGGTAACGAGCAGGATTGCCGTGACTACGTTTGAACGTATATAGGAGCATTGTATCCCCGGGCATTTTAACAACAGATCGTACATTTTACTCAATGCGTTACGTGATTAAGATTTGTTTTTCCTTTCTATCATTTCGTTGACTCATGGAATTGAATCGAGTGAATCTTGATTACTACTTCTACTCCGTTCATCAGTTTTATTTAATATTTATCCGTAATTTTTCGGCTTAGAGATGTAATTAAGATAAATGTGAAAATAAAAAATAGACATTGCGGAATACTATTTAGGACAGATGGAGAGTCTGATAACGGGCAATCCCGGGAGATTCCGTGGACGTTTTAATTATTGCTTCTGTGACGAATTTTAATTCTGCTTAGCAGTTGGGGACGGAAGAGAGCAAAATTCGGGTTAAGATTTTTTCTGCCCGAAAGGGAAAAAATTGACGTAATTTGTGAGTCTTCTAAGTTTAATTGGAGTAGTTTTTTTTTTTGCGAAAAATTGTAGAATTTCTTTGCATTTCATAAATGTTTCGTTCGAAGATTTAAAAATTTTTGACTGATGCTTTCACTTCACTCAAAGATTTGTATTAAATTACGCTCGTTTTCATTCAATTTTTTTTTACTGAAGGCAGAAAATTTAGAAAACTTAGCCTAATTATATGGTGATATGGTGATAATCAGAAAATTTTTTCATTTAAGTTTCTCAAAAATTACAAAGTCCATTAAATATAAGAAAAATATGCACAATCACATGGAAATAAACTTGAATATCAGCAATATATTTATGTCTGTAAACACTTGGAATATTAAAAGGAAATCAATGGAGAGTACAGTGTGGCAACTTCCCTATGCAGAAGCAATAAACCACAAACCGACTCGAACATTTCCGCGTTTATCGCGGAATCTTACGTGAGAAAATTTCAAAGATCCCTATCTCTTGCCTAAAATCGTAAAATTATCGAAATCAATACGAACCATCGTTGAAATGCACTTTCCCTTCCGGAGGACGTCCACCTAAAACTCACACAATGTTGAATAATAGAATTGCCAGCATATCCTCCCGATAATCTTGCCGACACATTATTTAGTGCCCACTTGATATCCCGATGACCGTTTGCCCGATGAAGACGGAACATTCCGTGTATGTTTACCACTGAATAATGCACAATGACTGGAAAATGACCGTGTCTGTGTGACCGGCAAATGCGAGAATAATTGAGACGCATTAATGATACGGCTCAGACAGACGGTGCATTCCCTGAAACGATCGATCCAGTGGAAGAATTTCCTGGGTCAGTTAAATGGTAAAAAAATGCTGCGATGATGATTGCTCTGGCATTGGAAAGATCTTCTCATTAAGACTAACAATAACAACCACTTCGTCCTCGTGATGAACAATGGAAATTTTTGGTATATAAATTTCCGAAGGCGGATCCCAGAATTTTCCATCGTCAATAATAAGAAAATAAATAAATTTGAAATCCTCGGTAATGATTGGGTGGGTGGGGTTCACTCCGATGGATACTTACAAAAAATAGTGTATTTCTGCCCACGCGTATTGAAAAGTTCAGTAGAAATTACCGTATCATCGCAGCCAAATTAGTTGACTGTTTACTAAAAGTTATCGACGGGTACGATCAAAATTATTCAACCGGTCAGTAAAACTTGTTAACTCCTTAATAAAATTTTTCTACATATATGTATAATTTTCATTGCTTAATTAAAGTTATGTAGTTTTCTATGCAACATTCCCCCACTTATCAGCAAAATTTGTTTACCCCTCACTAAAAACGTCTAGACGTGCGCATAATTTTCATTGCATGGGGAATTTTACTATGCGGCTGGGTAATTTTTCCCGAACGTCGAAAATGCAACGCGATTACCAAACGGAGCCGCAATTTCACTACAAAATTCTCTCCTGTAGATAGACCGAGAGTGAGCGTTTCTAACCGAGCGAAGCGAATCTATTTTAGCAGAAAAATAGAATTCAACCCTCGCTTGATATATTATTTTTCGTCTAGGGAGAAAAACTAGACAATTGGTTCCTATGGTTTACACGGGCACGTGTAAAATTACGACCTGAGCGGAAAGCGAAGGTTGTCAGTACCTGAGTGGTTGTTAGAATGCTTGTGAGATTCTCCCTCCGAGATATAATCTTGCCAATCAAATATTCTTCTCACAAGAATTGAGAGCGAGTTTTAGTCTAAGAATTTTGGATATTTCGTTGTCTAAAACAAATATGTTTGGCAGAATTATATATTTTTTTCTCTGTATGATGTTCCAAACATCAATTATTTCAATTTTTTTATCTTTGCCAACAATATTCGTCCAATCATTCGCACATGAAGAATGAGCAAATAGAGAACACTAGGTGTCAGCTACTCCATAAACCATCAATTGATCAACCCAGTACATTTGTGCCGGTGAAATAATTCTAACAACTGGCTATTGATTGCCGTACGAATTCACATGTTACAGTTTATCAATTTACAAGTTAAGGTGTCTCGATTGCTTGTATTTATTCAATATACTCTCGGTGTGAAGCGAAAAAGAGAGAAAATGAGAAAAAATATTCCACTGCTTGGGACACGCGCTAAGAATCGTCAATCGTGTTCCTTATATTGCGACCCGAGAATGCACGCCTGCGTTTCGGTTCTCCCTGCGTTTGATGCAGACCACTCACGCGCGCAAAGATTTCAGGAATGTTGACAGATTCTCCACGTTTGTTTTTTTTTTTCATGTCGACCTTCCTTTCTATCTTTACGATATTAATTGAGTGTTCATGGTAATTACCTGTTTTTATTCTGTTCAATATTATTAGCTTCCCGCCGCGGAGGAATTTATTGTAATGATCCCGAAAATCGTAGTTGAGAATTTCCTGATTTCTCGATGTTTCATGACCTCGAAAAATTCTCTCGATATTTTTTAGAGATCGTGTATATTACCAAATCTTCGACTATAATTTTTCAGCAATTTCACTTTTTTTAACAATAATGATACAAAAATTAAGACAATATTGATAAAATCTATTCATAAATGTAAAAATTTTTATCTCTAACAACGATTGACAATATTTATCACGTCCTCACTAGGATAACATTTAATTCAGCAATTACTGAGACCGTTGAATGTTAAATTATTTTCAACAAATGCAATTCTCTAATAGCGATCCGTTATCTCACTCTCTAATACACATTAAAGTGGACTCCGATCCCACGTTTGAGTGTACTCAATTGAATTTACATAATGACGGTTTACTCCACCTGTTAAATGACAACCTTAACCTTAGCTTCTTTTCATTCATTCGTCGTTATATTTAGACTCCATTTATTCAACATTTTCACCGGTAAATAATTCCTTTTCTGTCGTCTCATTTCTGGCATGACGCGGAAAATAATAAAAATTTAATTATCAATTGCTCAATTACATAATGGAACAGCTGAAGAAAAATTTTCAGGCACATTTTTTTTTTCTTAATATTCAACAATTGTTTCTACCTGGACTGAGGTTACGGTAATGAAACGCTGGAATGATTGACACTTTTAATGGCATAGGTGATTTCCCATCATTTTCAAAGGTGGAACAGGCACTTTGCTCGTGATTGAACCAACGGATATTACCTCGGCTTTCAGATCAATATATTCTGATGAGCGTTTTTATTTACATTTCCTTGAAGTGAAGTAAATATTTTTGCATCGTTGTCAAGTACTTATTGAGAATTAGCATTCTATTTCTGTTTGACTAGTTATTACGCGTGACGTAGACTCAGAGCTGTAAGACATGGTAAATGTCAATGTACTGAGGAAAAAATATAATTTTGGCACTCAAAAATTTTACTAGCAAGAATTTAAAGCGCGTTTTAGTATAAGAATTCCGGGCATTCGATTGTCCAAAACAAATATATTTGGCAAAATCAGAGGTTTCTCTCAATATACTTTGTCTTCCTTTTCGAACATTTATAAATAAAAAAAAAAGAATGGCATCATCTGCCTAAGAGTAATTGTAACACAACATTTAGTTATGAATTGGGCCGAATTGTCTCGTAAAGTAGAAGTGCATTTTACGTAATTACACGCTGAGAGAAATTTTGTTGCAAAAATTACCCCAGCAAAATTCACTATGTTTAACAAAAATGATTACCAAGGCTGGACAATTGCTAGTGAAGAGTCGACAAATTTTGCTGACGAGTTGGAGCATTTTTCACGGAAAACGAGATCACTTTTATTAAGGAGTTAACAAATTTTACTGACCGGTTGGATAATTTTTATCGTACCCCTGGATAACTTTTGGTAAGCCGTCAACGAATCTTAGTGAAACGGTACGGTAATTTTCTCAAGTGGCCAAAATACTAGACTATTATGTAACGAAGCGGCAATTGCTACTGAAGTTTTCTCTCGGCGTACATTGGTACAAAGTTTAATTGAAAAAATGCAATTGATATTCCCAAAGAACCTCCCATCCCCGAGCGATCATTTGTAATATCTCTCCCGACTTCCCCCTCCCTCCAATTAGTCATGTGACTAATTAATGGACACCTACAAACCTAATGCCATGCGTTGGCTGTGGTCGGGCCAAAAGGTGTACGTTTGATAAGCATTTGATCGAGAAAAAAGGAGTTACAATTTGTCTCGTGAAAAATATCTCAGTGGGTGGGCGTAGGGACGAGGCGCGAGACAGAAAGAGGGAGTTGTACACATAACAGGAGAGTAATGAGGTGTAGTGTTTGTAGCAGTATTGTAAATAAGGTGGGGGTAGACGTTGAGGCAGATCGAGGGGGGATGCATGGCGATATATGAAGGCGAAACCTGCGGTCCGCGCACTCGATAATCCAACTCTATATTCCCCTCTTCGTGGGCTCCAAAACACTGAAAAATAAAAAATAAAGTTCACCTATTTTGATTCTCAATGTCTTGTTGAGGCTGATACGGAGCTGTCTGGTTTCTGCTGCGATCACTTTTCTTTAAATACATCGAATTGGATTAAGTGACACGTGCTTCAGACTCAGTCATCATGGCTAAATCGTTGAAAGGTATGGCTTACCTGTTTCTGGAATTTATGGGGAATTGACGAGCTTGGTAATTGTGATTTTTGAGGATACTTGTGGAGTTAATTTTTGAGCTATAAGAAAATCAGTGAAAATTTAGGATTTTTTTTTCTGATAGTCTTGCTAGTTTGAACCATCGTGGAAGAATTTAATTACCATTCTAACGCTGTATTTTTTATCTCCAAATTAGATCCATTGTAGATTTTATAAATTAAAGGAGTACAATATTCTTATTGCAATAACAAAAAAAAACTATATTCTCTTCTCTTCTTGTAATTTTCAGTCGAGTCAACTAACACTACGTGGATTTTATTATTCATTCATCGTTTTGAATATTTTCTATAATAAAAATAATTATTCGAAGTAGTCGGCTTTTGCCTAGTGATTTGATCTGAAAAATATAGATTCATCCAGTTGTTTATACTAGAAATGATGTTAAGCAGATTACTCTCGCACCAAAACAATGGTTCCCTTTTCAGAATTATTGAGACTAATATTTGAAGACAACAGAATCATTTAATTTGATTAATATTCTTTGAAAAAAAATTCTTTGAATCTAAAATTTTCGAAGCAAGGACACATTTGCTCCGCCTAAGATTAAAAATTTCTCTATTCGAGATCTTCATCTCAGTCATCAAAAAAAAAAAAAAATTCTGTGATTACGATGATGATAGTGTCACCTCCGATAAAACTCGGTAGTATGTTCCCGAAAACTGTTCATCGATAACATCGCGGGACAATTAATATGAAAGACATTATTCACGGACAACAATTCCCGTGAATAATGTCATCGATACATATTTTGTATCCACAGAAAAACGCGTTCCATATTCTAGAATTTTGCAATGTTACTAAAAAAAAACTCGACAGATGTTTCGGTCATTCTCATATTTTTTTTTATTATCATTACGATAACCATTACGATATTTGCTGATAGCGAGTGAGAATTTTCTCGAGGAATTCGATTATCGGGATATGTAATGTTTTTGCTCCGGGAGATTGATTTTTCAACCCAAGAAAGTATTAAATTTCATGCTGACCAATAGGGCCGTCTGCCTGATCCTAGAACTACTAAAATCTAATAAAATGCTGTCATAGTCATAGTAATAAAAATAGTCTCAGCAGTAATTCGTCGTCTTCAAATAAAACTGCAGAATTATCCATTTTTTATCATCCCATAAAAATAAAAAAAATTGGTCGGGAAATTATTGGCCGGACTCATAATGGGCTATGACCACTTACACTTACCGCTACCCCTTCCACCGGAGAAGGAGTAAAGCGAATACTATGTAGTTCATGAAACTTAGGAAAATTCTCTCCATACGTAATCTCGTATATTGACGCACGGCACACGCCCGTGCGTGCTACACACACATATTTTTCCTCGTTACACCTGCAATTACAACAACATACTAGAGCGTATTTAAGAGATAAGGTCAGCGACGAGATGTAGATAGGGCTCATAAAACGATGTAATCTCATTATGAGACACTTGGTAATTGCTACCGCTGGTAATATTTATTAGATCTTCTTTCACAGGTCTTATTTCACGGCCGGCGCCACCACTGATAATTTCACTTTGTTTTTATTAGGCAAATAATGACACAAATAATGAAATGATAAAGGAACACTGCCAACCATTTGCATCGCTCGATTATGGCTAATAATGTGTTGCAGACCAAATGAGTCAATTCCTGGCCCTCTTCGGAATAAATATAGTGAAGATATCTTTACCAAATTAACAATGGCTATTAACGTTCTATTTTCATAATTTGATTCATCAAATATTCTTTATTAACCAAATCATAAAAACTAAAAATTGTTAGGGTGTGTCGGGATGGAGTCTTTACACGCGCGGCCTTGCCGTGAAAAAACCCCATCGCAACCCCCAAGAACAATATTTTTTATAGTGATTTTCAAGTTTTTGGGTTTGGGAAGGATATCTAATACAAATTCCCAGTCAAGAAGTCGTGAGAACCAGTGCAGAAAACTAAATTGTTATCATTAGAAATTTTTTTCTCCTGGAAAGAAGGGGAAAGAGTCTGGAATGATCACTTGATAAAAATGTTCGGAATTAACATGCACTAAATTAACAGTTTCTTCAAATAAATTTTTATTATTCAAGGCAAAGACTTCATTGGACTCGAAGAGGTCTCGAGGGTGGACTTCCTGGTGCCGCTGTTCGGCGAAGCTCTGGGGACCTGTCTTCTAGTATTAATCGGTTGCGCATCCTGCGTAACCTGGGATCCTAATAATGCTCCGACAGTGCTGCATATCGCCTTCACCTTTGGACTTGCGGTCGCTGCTCTCGCCCATGTGAGTAATTATTCGCTTCCCTAAAAAAAAAAGGAAAAAAATTAAGAAAAAAGGACTCACGAAATGAATCGAGATTGATAAAAAAAAAAGCCGAGGAAAAAAAATTGGACAAAAAAAGAGAGGATCTCTATTACATCATTTCATCTCCTGTTTTTTTCGTCACTTTTGTTTTTCAACAAAAGCAAAAAAAACTTGGGAGATAAAAATGAGGCGAGTGCTACAATATGACCACAATGAAGAATACATAATGTAATACCGGTGCCCGCGGTTAGCTCACGTGCGCACGAGTTGAGAATGGAACGCGTGAGGGCGGAGGGGGTGAGAGTGGACGGCTCCCATTCACCGAATTAAACCTCGCGGCAACTGGTTTGGGATTTCAATGGTCTCGCTTTTTCCATCTTTTTGCCGAATTCAATTAATCACCACTTATCATAGTTCTTTTTGTGCTAATTAAAGTGCGCAATGGTATTGAAACTTTTCGCGGGGCTTTTATGTTGTTTCAGTCGCCAATCGGGACTAAACAACAAGAAATTAAAATTGAATTATGTAATTTTGATGGTGAACTCTACTTGAAATTTTTAATAAAAAACATTAAAACGGTAATAACAGGCTATTTTGTAGGTGGATTTTTTTTTTATTAACAATTTTGATCCGTCTTTAAGAATAAATGTTATTGAAAAATATTTTTTTGTAGGAAAACAATTTATTGAAATTGCTATTGGTACTGGGCTTCTACCAGAATATTTCAAAAATCGAAGAATTAAAAATAATTTGAAATTTTCCGAAGAAACAAAATTCTTTAAAATGTGATTTAAAACTTCGCCGTCGAAATTCTGCTTACCGCTGTCAATCAAACTTCCATAAATTTCTCACAGTGTAAATCAAGTCTTATGAAATGCCCATTTTTTATGAGAGAATCGCTCCTAGACATTGTTGCATGGCACTTGCACCGATCACGCAATGTTCAATATAATTACTCGTGAATTGTATTGATACACAAATCGATCTTGCGAAAGTTGAGTTTGATTTCTAAAGTTGTCTATCAGCGGAAGAATAAGAGCCGTAAACGAAGTGCGCACGAAGTGACAGTAGCGGATTGATCTGTTGGTCTATTAAATGGCGAGAAATATTACAAATTTTACGACAAGCCGAAATAAATTAACAAATTCGTTGAAATTTATTACGCAAGGTTTTTTTTTAAAATCATAAATTTAGTAGTGATTCCGACGAAGGTGGCGCCCTCAGTAATGATGAATCGTTCAGATCAAGTAAATTGCGTACTTTGCCTGAAGCCGCTGGAGTCATGAACCACTTGGAAACATCGTTATTTTAAATGCAGCGACTTTTATAATTGATTAACAATATCCAAATATACAAAGTGGCCTGGACAAACCTGGGCATGATTATCAGATATCTGGAGTGATCTGGTATCGCTCAGCGTGACGAGTTGCGAAAGCGTGAAGTAAAAAAATAGTCTAGATTTCAAAAAGGGACTTGAGGCAATCGAGAAATCCAAAGACGCAAAAAGCTGAGTTATTGACCGAGTAAAAACTCAGCCATCTCGGAAAATAATGTAGCCCATTTTTTGGATATTCTCTCGTATTTACCCATTCATAAATTATTTGTCTTGTTTTCCGCGGATGTTTTGAACGGAACTGCTGAAATACTTTTGTAGTTGCGGACGCAACAACCAGTATTAGAAACGGAAACCAAAAACTCCTGAGTTTGGACCTCCTTTACAATTAACTTGCTCTAATGGCTCAGTTCCTTCATCGCATAATTATCTAATCTAACGTGAAGTCATCGTATGTTTTTCCTGAACCGGATATTCTCAAATTTAACATGAAAAAAAAAACTATTCAAATTAGTGGATTAAAAAACTTGAAAAAATCACCTTGACCACTTTCGCTGGACAAAAATCAATCTTGGACAGTTTTGGGCTCTGGGACGAGGCAACTCCTGAGTAAGCATTCGATATTATTTATTCAATTTAGTTATTTCATAGCAAATAATTGTTTCGCTTGTTTTTCTTGTTAAATTCCTTGTTGTGTTATTGTAGTTTTTCCAGAGACTCCAAAGATTACTCCACGACATAATTCTGATAGCATGTGTAGCATTTTCCACAGTCGCAAAAAAATACCCAGCCGCATAATGAAAATTAACTATCTATGAAAATTCACACGTCAAGAAAATTTTTAGTGAGGGGTAAATAAATTTCACCGACAGGTTGGGGAATATTCCCCGAAATATTTGATAACATTCATTAAGCAGTCAACAAAAATTATACTTTCATCTAAAAAACTTTTATTAAGGAGTTAATAAATTTTAGTAAAGCCGTACGGTAATTGTCCCCCAACCAGCTAAAATTCTACTCGATTATATAACGGAACGGTCATTTCTACTGAATTTTTCTCGGGCGTGGAGGAAAAACATTCAAACTTCAAGAATAAGTAGAGTTAAAAAGTAAAATCCCAGTGAAAAGCGACAAAAGATACCTCAATCCATTAAATCTAAATGAATTTATGGGAATAAGAATCAAATAAATAGCGATTAGAAGTGAATCGAGGCATCCTTAAACCCCACAACCGTCCTTTCGAATTCACTCTCGACCTCGGCCCCGAAAATAAATTTATTATCCAGCTGGCAGTCCCCCAGTGAACTATACAACGCGCGCAAATATTCAAAATAAAAAAAAATATTCCATCACATGCGAAGTACCTTATGCTCATCGTCCCGCGGCTGCTGTTGTCCCACGTGTTATCCATTCGCAAATTCACCGGGATGACAATAGGAAAGAGCGAATCACTCCGAAGGTCACTCTGATGATCCACCTTATAAATGTCAGAGTATGTACACCTCCGAGCTCTCGGATATCCACTGATACAGTTCCCATCGACGAAAGGTCGAAGAATTTTCCCCCCCGTAATGATTATAATTCACCATATCGATGAAAATCAATCTTATTAGCGGTCTCGTGCATCGATTCCCTACCGATAATTACAGATTACAATTAAACACTTGAGGCTACGATTGTCCTCATTAAAACCTCACTATTTTTTTCAGCGTGAATTAACAGAGAGACCTCTCGATTCTGACGATTAGAATTCTACTCCGACTTTCATTACATCTACAATTATATAATTGCAATAGATTATACACTGAGAAAAAAAACGTGTTTTTGGCTGAATCATTAATTCTTGATTCAAGAATATTTTTTACTATCACGTAATTCTTGAGCCAATCTTTTTCTTCTGTTCCTTAAGTATTTTTCATTGCCCAGAAAACGAAAGTTATACGGTTTTTCTTTCCCTGGACAACGTGCACACTTAAGGGAAAGGGACAAGAGAAAAAGATCGGCTGAAGAATTATGTGGTAGTTAAAAAATATTCTTGAACCAAGAATTCATTTTTCAGTCAAAAGTACATTTTTCGCGCAGTACAGCAGTAGCAGTTTCAATAGGGCGATGCGGTTATCATTCCGGTGTTATCACAATTGTTTAAAATAAAGTACATCAAGAATGATTGGCAATGAAAAAATTCTGTCATCGCAAAGGAAAAAGATTTCTCACTCAATGATATTGGAGTCTAAAATTATTAACATTAGAAACGAATGGATTTCGTCTTGTTGTGTATTTAGAATTTTTGGCTGGAGAAGGACATATAATGATTACTCTGATTCAAATGGCTGGAAAAACAACGAGGATTCCTCTAAAATTAGCAGAACTTTCCTGACTTGCCGAACTAATTTACATAATCAAAACAAAAAATTAATTCAAATAACTATTATTCAAGTGTATTTTCCTCCATTTGATCCCTCCGAACGTTTCAACTTGAGTATATTCGAAAGTCTCTCGCAACGATCCTTGAAATCCGAAAATAACAATTTTTTAAGTAGGAACAACCTAACACTCAGTTAACAAAACCCAATTTTTTTCAACAATCTCACTTGTCCGATGGCTAACCAATTGTACTCCACGAGTGACCGACGACAACGGGGTTAATGACCATGCGACCACATCTGGTGTAATGAGCAATGTACATCAAATAATATCGACATTAAAAACATTACAAAACTCTACCAACGATATGTCATCGATAAATCAACCTGATTTCATTTTATTCATTGATTAAATTCAATTCAGTATTTCTCTTATTTCTTATTTTGCTAAACACCCGCCAATTGAGTGAAACATACAATTTAATTTATGCCGAGTGAGTTGTGACCTGCGGCGAAAGCGAGGATATCCGTTCGAGAAATAGCGAGAATCACTAGGTGATGAATGATTTTTTATGATTAAATTTTTTTTTCTGTTTCACTGCCATACGTTCGGATCTTTGACGTTGCAAAGGCGGTGGCTACACATGGGGGCCTGTTGTAGAGAAGGGTAAATAAGGCCGTGGATTCGCCCAAGGGGGTCTAACTGTCCGGTGTGGTGCAACACTTGCCCCGGAGGCTCTGACAACCTACTCGCATATACCTACTCCGGCTCATTCGCCTCAGCGCTCGAACCAATGGGCTCTTCTGGTGCTCTTGACGCGTGTGCTCTGCACCCGTGCACTTGTCTGCGAGACTCTACCCCCCATCCCCCTCTGCCCCCCCCCTCTCTCGAGCACCTTGGGGCCCACCTTTTTCGCTTCTGACACTGTTTTATTTTATTCACTTTTGCTTTTTAGTATGAATGAGTCACATCACCCCACCATTGTATGACCAATTTGTGAGGATTGAAAGAGTAATTTATGATGCCCAACGCCGAAAAACATGAAATTTTTTAGCTTCACAATCTGAAGGGAGGTATAAGTTATTGTCATGACCCCGAAAAAAATGAATGTGGAGCTTTCAGGATTTCTCCACGTTTTATGACCCTTAGAAACTCGCCCCACGCTTTTTAGAGAGCAGGCTGTGTGTGGTTGGGTGTAAGTGTAACCAAAATTTAGGGCTACGATTACGCCGGGTAAATGATGGGACTACTGGATTGAAGAAAATTCGCAGAAATTTTTTTTTCCTCAATCATCAGTTGAAGGATTTATTCTCCTGTCGCAGATGACTAAAAGTAGATACAATTTGGGTTTAATTATCTAAAAATTTGATAAACCGGATAGAAGGTTTCGAATGGACGCCCTCAAATTATGAATAATTACTGATAATTGTGGAAAGTCATTGAGGGCGAGATTACTTCATAAATGTCTAGAAACGAAGAGTACGCCTCGAAAGCCTTTCTCTATAGCCTATTTAAATATCTGACTGTAACTCGTTTAGCCACTTCTGCCAACTGCCGACAAAAATCCTTGAATGAACAGATTTTGTATTCATAAACCACGGAAATCAGTATACGTGACTGTCATCGTCAAAGTCTTCCCACTACACGGAATATCATTTGTTTTTATGGGAATACTGAACGCAAATTATCAGACGCAAAACGTAAAAAATCAAGCAATGAGAAAAATCGCATTTGTATAAATGATTTCTCCTCAAGAGGTAATCACTGATGATCATTTTCCCTGAACAATTCATGTCATTTGATTGCTTTTAGATGGCTGAAATCAATCAAATCAAGTGAGCAATTTTCTAATAAAAATTCATAATTCTGGTTAATCAGTTTTTCCTTCGTGTGCCCTTCCTCTCCGACGTTAATTCAATTTTTCCGTGATTCCGTTGAATCCGGATTTTTCCACTGGTCCCTGAACACAAAGAGTATATTTTTTCTCTATATTCCCAGTAACAGAGAGATCAACTGATTAGCTGAGTATTTTTGTTTGTTGAATGTTGG
This sequence comes from Psyttalia concolor, assembly GCA_030522845.1. Lineage (NCBI taxonomy): Eukaryota > Metazoa > Arthropoda > Insecta > Hymenoptera > Braconidae > Psyttalia > Psyttalia concolor. The sequence goes on from JAPYZM010000145.1 coordinate 24,873, forward strand.
AAAAAAGAATGAGTGAAGAAAATATATTAGAATCAATCATGGACTGTCACAATTCCCCAATCATTCCTTTTCAACGAAAAAAAAAACGACCACGAATCGCTTCAGTCTCCCTTTCAATCTCCATCAATTAACCAACATGAAACTGCACACGCTCATGTTATAACTTTTCATTAGACATTTGCGCAACATTCACTTTACGGCAATTGAATCACCTTCGACGTACTTCGCATTCAGCGCCAAATATCGCGTGATTATTTTTAAGATTGTTCGTAATACCATTTTGCGATGCTCCATGTACATCAGGAAGGAACAGCAGGAAGGAGTGGTTGGTTAATGTCATGCATGGAGCAGTGTTAGCCCAAGAATAACAATCGGAGTCATTCACATTATTAGCATATTCGAGTGACCTTCAATTCAAAATGAGCAGAGACAGATAATTTAGTAAAAAATTGTTTTTACTGTTTTGGCATTTGTTCATCCGTATCGGCCACGGAATTCAGTCAGACAACGGTATAAATAAATATAGACAGCATGCATTTAATGTTAAAAACGTCACTTCAAATATCGCGATAAACTTTTAGAAGTCATTGGATGCCAAAGTGGTAATCAACTGAAAACGTTCTACTCAATGAAAAAATTCCTAATTTCGTCAAATACAATTTATTTCATTCATTGGAGAGAATTTTCTTAGTAAATGGTCGACGTTCCGAAAAATGACCCAACCGCATAGTATAATTCATTATCTTTAACAAAATATATGCACACGCCAATAAACTTATCTGGGAAATTGGGGAATTTTTCCCGGAACACTAGATAACTGTTATTAAGGAGTAGGTACCAGTAAACAATTTTTTTCGGAACGGTCATTTCTGCTGAATTTGTCTCTCCGTAAAGTCAATGCGGCTCATATTTTACTTGAATTGTCACGTGATTTGCATCTAATCTTGTCTTCAGAATGAAATACGGATTGTTCATTGGAACATTATTGTCGGGGCTAATCGTCTAACCTGGAGCTCAAAAATGAATGAAACTTGCGATTCAATGAGCGTCTGGAGAGATTGAAAGTGAATAAAGGAGGCCGCTCCCCTGTTCCCTTGATTTCGTCATTGTTGAGATCATTGTCCTGAAGTGTCATTTTCATTGTTTATATGCAATGCACCTCTCCAACTGGGCCAACTGCCGTGAGTGTCACGCCACACAGGTTCAGCTATGAAATGATCGGACAGTCGGATTAGCGGATATTTTTTCTTCTGAATGTCCAATCGAAATAGTATAAAATTAATGCAAAGAATCCTTCGGTGCCTGATAGCATATTTATTGCACAATATTCGTTCGCATAGCGTGAACGTCGTTCCCATGAGCAATGCACGCGCGAAAATATAATAAGACAAACCTCTCGGAGAAACGGTAGATTGAATCAATATTTTTTTGTCACTATCAATGAATAATTTGCCAGCTATATTGAATTGAATTGAATTAAAAAACACTTTTCTACAGCGCTCAAAAACAAAATGTAATAAATATAAAAAAAAGATCAGTCAACAGTCTGGCAGAAGTTTATGAATGCACTACAAAAAGCCGCAGGATAAAACTAGTACATTCATCGTATCATTATTTCCAATGACCCCGACCGCGAACGTTGGAGGGATACCGTCGAGGTTGACGGATACGTTAACACCTCGCATCGATAAATTCCCATCTCCACTTTATTTGTCACAGAGTAAATTATCACCCATGGAACGACATCAATTACTCAACAACAGTTTCCTGCTGATACGTTCACGACGAATATTGAAATATAGCTTCCAGCGATCACCATAAACCATATCAGATCAATCAATTTCTCACGGAACTGGTGCAGAAAAAATTGAAATTTGATGGACCGTTCAGTGATAATGATTTGGAATAGCAACATTAACGTCGACTTGCAGCGACTTCAATTTTAAAATTTCCACTTTCACACGGAGAAAAAAATTCAGTAAAAATTACCATTCCGTTATATAATCATTTACTATTTTGACTACTCGGGAAAAATAAACGTACCACTTCACTAAAATTTGTTGACCGGTTAACAAAAGTTATCTAGTTTTCCGTGAAAAATTCCGCAATTTGTCAGTAAAATTTGAGTACCCCTCACTAGTAATTGTCTAGACGTGTGCACAAATTTGTCAAGGATAGTGAATTTTACAATGCAGCTGAGTCATTTTTCTCGAACATGGGGAAACGGCCAAACAGAACTGTAATTTTTACTAACAAATTTTTCTCCGTGTAGCTTTCAATTCAAACATTGTCATCGATTATTATATATACATTCTCAATTAATGCGGAAATCAACAGTCAGTGGCGGTTATTCCGTGCCAGGTTAATTACCTACGAATGCATTTATTGAAGAAAATCAAATTTAATCATATGTAATATAAATAATTTGCCATGTATTTCTCTCGAATAGCAAGAAAAAATACTGGAAATTTGCAATCAACTAAACTGAAGCGCATGATGTGTCGGAGAGTAATCGTACTCCTAATTTTTCTGGCAATCCAGAGGACTTACTCTTTGAGACAGAATCTAAAAATAATCTGGATGTATTTCCATCAATTGCCACCACAAACAGACAAATAAAATTCACTTTGTAATACGAAGATCCATCATCAACGGAGTATTATTGGAATGCGTGGGTGATTGTCCGTAAAAGTGACCGGTGAATGTGCCCCGATGACTGGAGGCTGTGGGTCAAAATGCCCGGAGGGCGTGAATGAGAATGAAATGGAAGAAAAAGGCGAGCTATTTCGCTGGAAATGCCCACATTGTATTCTCTCGAGGACACTGGCCCCTTTTCATAATGAATTATCGTTAATTATCGGGGTATTGTCGAACGTATCGATGCATGTCATAAATCAATTCATCACATTCATAATGATTGCAATGTAAATGATGGGTTTGAAGGTAGGTTAGAGGTTCGTGAGATTTATTATGTGGTAAAACGTACCATTCAATAAAGAAGAATAATACCAACGTTCGTTCTTAGTCAATACTAATAGCAAGAATATCGAGAATATTTCTTTGATTTTATAATTGAAAATACATTCATCAGAATTGTATAAATTATATTTTCTAACTGAACTGTAATTTTGTCATTTTCTGTCATTCCTTAACTTCTGTGCTGACCTTTTTTTGAGTCTTATTTACGGGCCTCGATGCCCTCAGGTCAAGTGTAAGCGCCAAGTAGAAAGCCCAAATAAGTCATCAGACAATTCACCGAGATACGATCAAAGGGACCAAAGGGAAGTTATGATCAGATGATTAAACTTCATAATTATCAAACAGCCTCAGAATTACACGGAGAGAAAAATTCCGTAGAAATAACAGTTCCGTTATGGACCGGACAGTATTGTAGTCGCTCGGGAAAAATTGCCGTACCGCTTCAGTAACATTTGTCGACTGCTTACCAAAAGTTGTCGCGGGATACGATAAAAATTATCCAACCGGTCACTAAAATTTATTGTTCCCTTAATAAAAGTTGTCTAGATGTGTGTATTATTTTGCTTGACTGCTTACGTAAAGTTGTCTAGCTTTGCGTGAAAAAATCCCCAAATTCTCAGTAAAATTTGTGTACATCTCCCTAAAAATTATCTAGACTGTGCATGATTGTTGGTAAAGACAGTGAATTTTATTATGCTGTTGGGTAATTTTTCCCAAACGTCAAAAATGCTACGCGATTACCAACTGGGGGGCTAATTTTTATGAAATAATTTTTTTTCACGTACGGAGTGAAATTAGAAAATGACAAATATAAGTCAACCCTCATGAAATTTAATTATTCCCCTGTACCCCTCTTGGAATTTCACCCACAACCTCTAACACCCATTAACATTATTTAAAATACTGCACAGTGAGAGTCGAGCAAGAAGTGGGCACTGGTGTGTCCAAATTGACGTAAAACACATGTAAAAACTCGGTACTATACCCCAAGTATTTTTCCCGTAATTCGCGTAAACAAAATTGACGTAAAATAATGGTACAACGCGGGTAAAACACTCGGTGACGTATTTTACTTGCCCAATCCTGCTCCCGAATGAACCTCCGAAAATCAAACGAGCATATTAAGCGAACAAAAAAAATGTAAAAATCAGAGGAACATAATTGCGTAATAGTCAACATGTCGGCGCATGTGTGCTCTCGGGAGATAGTGCCCGGGGCTATCGGAGACCTTGTCGTCGTGCATGAGAACTGGGTTGCCGGGTCCCCGGTGTGCTGATCTCTTGCGCTTGCGCACTGTCTCACCGGGTCCATCGTAAACCCGAATCGGATCGGCAACTCGATCTAGACTATTGCGTTCACTTTTTTCAAATTTTTATTCATTTTTTATTCTCACATAAAAATCTGAGTCTGCCTTTTGTACTGATTAATGATCCATGAATCAATGGTTCAACGCATACTCATAAATCCATAAATCCTCACGAATTACTATTATCGTTTATTGCTTTTGCCGCTTTTTAGTTACCAAATGGGATATTTTTTCCGTTTTCTATTCGCTTCTTATTTTCATGTGAAGACCTGCGGATTTTGATTTGACTCTGATTAATAACTCCAATTAACACTCAATTAATTGCGGCATATTCTGGCCGCTCGGCGAGATATTCCGTCCCGCTTCAATAAATTTCGTTGATTACTAACTGAAATTTATCGAGGGGCGCGATAAAAATCATCTAACTGGTCAGTAAAAGGTATTGTCTCCTGGATAAAAGTTTGCTATATGTATATATAATTTTAGTTGACAGCTTACTAAACGTTATCCAATTTTCCATGAAAAATTCCCCAACTTGTCAGTAAAAATTGTTTGCCCCTCCCTGAAAATTTGCTAAATGTGGGCATATTTTTGTTAAAAATAGTCAATTTTACTAGGCAGCTGGATAACTTTTCGTGAACGTCAAAAATGATACAGTATCATCAAATGGAACGGAAATGTTGGCCCTGGCGAACGAAATTATCATTTATCGCTTTTATTTTCAGGTACTAGGGCCCATCTCTGGATGTCACGTCAATCCTGCGGTTACCATTGGTCTTCTGGCAAGTGGTAATTGCACTATTCTCAAAGCATTGTGCTATGTCGTGTGCCAGTGCTGTGGAGCAATCGCTGGCGCTGCTGTTCTGAAGGTAACTTATCAGCTTTTGTTGCTCTATGATCGATAGAACTTGACAATGATCTGGTGTTGCATATTAAGACGAGATGAAAGGTGAATGCATTCTTAATGAACTCGACGGCGTGATTTATTTGAATTGACTGGAAATTCATTAGCATTTAGTTAAGTGTCATTAGAATAGTGAAGTCGGGTGGAGAAAAAAAATTTATTCATTTCGAGGTGATTATCTTGGACGTAATAAATTTTTAGAATTCCACAATTTCCCTAGATCTTTTTAGATGATACAATAATTTTGCTATTTCAATCGTGCAATTGTGAAGAGAATTTTTTTTTTCATTTTGTTGTCCAAAGTGCTTAATTTGTTGTTAAATTATTTACACTGTATCGAAGAGGAATTAATGGGGTAAAAATTGCTTATTCAAAAGATACTTACACAGTTATTTAAACGAAGAAGGAACCCACGAATGATTTTTCAATAAAATTGCAGATTGAAAGTTACAAATAGAATTGTTGACATTAACAAAAGATAAGGAAATTCCTCATCGCATTACAATTATTCTTACATAGCTATTTTCGATTTTATTTAAATTCATGACAATCACGCAGAGAAAAGACTTCTCGAAATTTGTTGCGAATTCTGAGAAGTGGATTTGACAAGGTGAGCATAAAAATGCTGATCACTCGATCAGATTAAATCCCCATACCAGACGGCTTTGTATTCCTCCTGATTTTAATCGAGGGCGGGTAATGACAATCCTGCATATGCGCCGCACCCTCTCATGTTCCGAGAACTGTATTAAAAAAGAATCGAGGAAGAGATAGAGAGAGAGAGAGTTGAGGGACCGGATAAAAATGTAATATCCATACATAGAAATTCTCACTGGCAACCCTAATTCTATTATTTTCTAAAAAACATAACAGATGTGGATTAATACAAAATTAAACGAAAATTAAACAAAAGCCAATAATAAAATCATACAGATAATGCGCTGGAATTAGAGGTGAAGAGACAAAATTTGCCGCTCGGAAGTGAAGTTTTCTATGCAGCTGGATCATTTTTCCTGGACGTCGAAAATGCTACACGATTACCAAACGGAACGGTAATTTTTACTAAAAGATCTCTCCATTCAGGGCGATAAGTAGGTAAAAATAAAAAATGATGAGAGGTTCCTGACAATGCAATGAATTTAATACAGAGCATTTCAATGCGAGATTCGAGGCTCAATTGAAGTGTCACTGCACAAGGTCAAGGTGCCAACGGTCCGGTTTTTATATGCTTCAAGTAGAAGGTGCCCGTTACGTCACAGACAACCGGTATATCATCTATCTACTGCGGTATTCGAGGAAACAATTTTACATTTTACACCTGTCGAAATGTTTTTTCATGCTCAAATTATCTTGTCACGAGGTGAATTCGTCGAGAGGGCGATATCAGATCATTTATGAATCCTTGGAAATGCCGTAATCCAAGATTATCTTTGTCAAATAAAAAAATTATAGAGGATTAACTGCTACTTGTAATGAGACTTATCAATTTCAAGAAGAGTATCGGATGCATTGATTCAATCAACGATTGCAATAGCTTTTATATTGTGTATGCACAGAGAGGAGATAAATTTTTTGCCAAAAATTGCCTTTCCGTGTTATTATTGTGTAGCCTAGCCGGTCGGGAAACAATTCCCTAATCCCACAGTAAGATTCGACCCATTCAACAAAAAAAATTATGCCCTCATCTAGAACGGACGGGTACTTTGTGTCAAACACCTAAATAACTTTTGGTAAGCAGTCAATAAATTTTACTGGGCGATAGGGTATTTTACTTCGATAGCCAAGAAACACGAGTGCCAAACGGAACGATAATTTCTACTGGAATTTTCTCTCTGCCCACGAACAAATTCAATAGAAATTACCGATCCATTGCATAATCGTGTAGTATTTGGACCACTCGGCGGAAATTACCGTAAGATTATCCAACCGGTCGGTAAAATTTGTGGACTCGTTAATAGAAATTTTCTGGATATATGTATAATTTGTTTTGACTGCTTAATTAAAGTTATCTAGTTTTCCGTGAAAAATTCTCCAACTTGTGAGTATAATGGGTTTACCCCTTACTAAAAATTGTCCGGACGTATGCATAAATTTTGTTAAAGCTAGTGAATTTTACTATGCCGTTGGATAATTTTTTCTGAACCTCGAAAATGCTATACAATGGCAAAACGGAACGATAGTTTTTACTAAAAAATGCTCTCCGCGAATAGTTCACTAAAAATTGTATGGAGATTTTCTAGAGTTAAAATCCAAATGAACATTTTTTAGGTCGTCATTCCCCCAGCGGCTCAGGCCGGTGGATTAGGAGCAACTAGCCTGGGACAGGACATTGACGGAGGCCAAGGGGTCCTCATGGAGGCAATAGTGACCTTCCTCTTGGTGCTCGTGGTTCACGCCGTGACAGACCCGAAAAGACCGGACACCAGAGGCTGGGCTCCTCTGGCAATTGGCTTAACAATTTCCGTGGCTCACATGGCGGCTGTTCCGATCACCGGAAGTAGCATGAATCCAGCCAGAACCCTCGGTCCAGCCGTGATTCTCACAGAATGGAACAGTCACTGGGTCTATTGGGTCGGCCCAGTGCTCGGCGGCGTCATCGCTGGTGGCCTCTACAAAACAGGCCTTCGAGTCAAGTCCAAGGAGGACGACGAGGCTTCTTACGACTTTTGAATATTTTTACCGAAAAAAAAATAAAACTATATATGAAAGCGGGCTTTCGATAAATACATTAAGTGTAGGTTTATCTCATTTTCATTTTTTATTTTTCTAATGTCGGATATTTTTTCCCCTATTACTACGATATTAATTGATTCGTGAAATTTGATAATAATTGAAGTTTCACGAAAATTCAATGAAAACAAATTCTGTGGAAGAATCTCTACAAATCGATTTGATTGATACTATTTCTCATCAATTACCATTGATGATATTTCATGTAAAGTAATTTAATAGAAATATCTCATTTTTTCTGAGCCTGTATAACTGTATCGAAAGATCTTATATTTGTCCAAATATTCCACAAAAAATATGAAAACCTCGTTATTAATTCAAGTTTTTATTTTTTCCAATTGTTTACAAGCTCAGCTATTTGCTTCTTGCATAGCTCAATGCAAAACGAAGGGAGATATGAGAGTCAAATGAGTTGTATTTGGAGATCAGAAATCGTTTGAAATAGATGTAGAGAAAAATTATTTGAGATCAGTTCGATCAAATCCATTTCTCACGAATGCAGGTAAAAAATTACCCATTTTCGTTTTATTTTTTAATTTTCTCCGAAATATTCTGCTCGATTAAATATATTCTGATATATTTCTTACTGGAATCTGTCATGATTCAGAATTGCCGAAAAAAGTTGTGTAATACTATTCATAGAAATTGGAATATAAAAGAAGAATCAAAATGATATTCTTTTCATTGCTGTTGCAACTATACTTGTAATAATTAAGTATTAATGTGTATTAAGATTTTGTATATATTGTACTTACGTTTCTAGTATTGTAACATACCACGGTAATTGCACCCGATTTTTTATGTACAACAGATCAAATTATAGACTATTAAAACTCTGATTATGATTGTTAAACTTTGCAAAAGTGAGTACTAACTTATGATTAAATGTCAATGTAATTTGATTTAATATTAAAAGTGATATAAAGAGCATGATTGTTGTGGGATTATTAAATTTTGTGGAGTTAATAATTAAACTTTCTACTTCATGGTCGCTCCCCTCACACTCTGAGGAATCAGAAATAGAAATAGAGTGCACGGAAATAGTGAGGTCTTTTTTTACACAGTTCAACGTGACTTTTCACCATCAGCAGTCGGTCGTTTCATTGCAGCAGACATTTGTAAACGTTTCTAAACGTTTTTAAACGTTTTATTATTAACAGAAAATATGGAAGACGACGAGATTGAAATCGCGAATTACTTCAAGTCGAATTTAGTGGCGACGAGACGTGCGATTGACACAAAAGATTTCCGAAAATTCACGAGTTTGGAGAGAAATAGTGAGAGAGTGGCTTTCATATTGAAATATCCTGAGGCTCATGTTTTGCCACTGGAAATTGAAGATGCACCGGTAAAGAGTTTGGAACAAGCGTTGAAGATCAAAGAATCTGGGAATAAATACTATGGGCAGGGGAATTTCATAAAAGCCCTGGAAACATACTCAAATGCAGTTTTGATAACTCCTAAACAAGGTCAGCTCACAAAATAAACTATTTGATTATCAACTAATGATTTGTTTATTTCACTAGACTTTAAAGTTTATAATTCACTACTCGATTTAGACTTTTATATTCCTGTTAGAAAGAAACTTCACTGTAGAATTGTATTCTTCACGACTTCGGGAAATGTCTAGAAATGGTTCATCTGACTAAATTTAATGAAACTTGCTGAAAAAGTAGCTTACCGTGCCCTAAGATTGAATCCGAAAACCATTTTTGGAGCAAATGATTTGGGCGAGTTTGTCGCGATCCCGAATATTTAATTGTAGCCCTCTCACCAAGCTGATCACTTGGTCTCTTCGGCAGTCTGACCTACAGGTCAAGATTTAACTCTTCAAAAAGAATTTTTCCAAAATACTTTTTTTGCCGACAGAAGGGTCGATGGTGGATTTGTGGGTTGACTGTTCGAGAGACCATTGTCGGTCAATTTTAACATCATACTTTTGTTCTCCCTTGTCTGTGTCTGTTCAACCTGTATTGTCTTTGGGATCAGACACTAACACGTCCACGCTTTTCGTCTCGGATCACCCAAAGAGTGGCGAGGTATGTATTTCTTGAATTCGCGACATCCCACATGGTTATTTTCAACAAATTGAGGTTTAGAATGAACACTGGAGCCACGAAGACATGATATCTAAACAAGATTCTATTTCAAGGTCCAGTTAGACTTATATTAGAAATTTACGATATAAATTTGTTTATAAAAACATTTAGACTGGTGATTTCTTGGTTGACCGTTTTTAGGTTTTTATGTTTGAAATATTTTTTGTCTAATCATGTAATAGCAGCCGTTGTTACAATATATTTCGGACATTCAATTTTCATAGAATTGGGCATTTTCCTGGCGAATCGCTCCGCAGCTCTTCACAACCTCGAGCTTTACGACCTCGCCCTGAAGGACATCGACGAAGCTCTGCGAATCGGCTATCCGAAGGAGTTGCTTTATAAAATAGAGGAGCGCCGTGCAAAGTGTTATTTGGCTGTGAAAAATCACCCGGCTGCGATGGAAGCATTCCGGAGTACCCTTCAAGCGCTGGACCATGCGAAGCTTTCTGTGGAACGAAAACAGAAGCTTGAATCTGATGTTCGGCTGATGTTGGCTATGATGCAGAAGTCGAAGCAACTCAGTGAGGACAGTAAACCGAAGAGTCCTGTCAATTTATCGCCAAAGGATGTTAGTGACTCAGATTTTACGGTTTCCAAAATTAAGGACGTCAACCCGGCCTATCCAGCTTGCAGTTCTGCTGTGGAAATCAGGGATGCAGGTGGAGATATCGGGAGACATGGTATCGCCACTCGAAATATTATGCCGGGAGAAGTGATTATGATTGAAAAGCCCTATTGTGCTACAATCCTTGGAGAATATAGGTGAGTTAATATTTAAGTCTATAGAAAATCAACCAACTATAACTGCATTTTATTGTTAAAAATTATTTTTATGTAAAAAGTCTCTTAACAATTTCTGCGAAGTGATTCAGGAAGAAAATAAAATTTTTAATGTGAACTTATACTAATTTACCAAGTCAATTATTAATAATATGATAAAGAGTTCTCCGACGTTTTCCGCATTAAACTGAGCCAAAGAAAGTCAAAACATTTGTGTCACCCCAAATGTTCTTATTTTTCTGTAAACACTGATCGTTTCCATATCTAAATCATTTTACCGACATTCATAGTTAAAATATAATTAACCACTGCGGTGTATTACTACATTATATTTACAGAATTTCCAAAGTATAATGGAAATTTAACTAAAAAATGTTTAGTGGTGCAATAGTTGAATGAGTGGAAATAATTATTAGGAGACTTTTTTGCTTTAATAGTTTATTTCGACTAAATACTGAGAAAAATTATCCTCACGGCGCAAAATCAAGAACTTCTTTTTTTCCCGGATACGCTAAGAACGTAACTAATAATTCAAAATACACAATTTAACATATTTCCAGTATTGCTAGCCAACATGAACAAAACATCAGAGAACGGAGATTTGAGTCATCATCTTCATCATTATTGTATCATCCTTCGCCCCCTGAAAAATGCCAAAATATAGTTCATAAAGATCTTAATATTGCCATTTCAGACCTGAAATACAACCGAAATTAGTATACAGCAACAATCTTAAACAAAACATTTTTGACCTGAACATTTGAGATAGGGATTGTGAAATAGTACATTGCGCAACGAAAATAATCATTCTCGGAACAAAAATTGACATTTATGGACCGGATATAGTAAAGGTGAAAAAAATCACTCACCTATGAAATCGAGATTTATCACTCGTCTCCGGTCCTATTGAATTTCTGCAACGTAATGTTGTTTTTGTCTGGTAATGGTGTTGGGGGTACTACAAAAGGTGCTCCATTGGCAACTGCCAAGAATATTAAGAAGAGTAAAATAATTTTTAGACCGAAGTTCCACGTATTTGGAGTCATAGTAAAATTGTATGCTACTGTATCGACTAGTCGCAAGAGAATGTCGCGTCCAGACGCTTCATGTCATGCGCTCCTGTCATGTTTATACTAAATTAGCTGATAAGCGTTATCATCTGTAATACCAATGATTGATTTCCTTCATTTGCAATATTATCTGACTTTTGTGGTTATCATCAAACACTGGAGTAACCACATGTTGGATGTATTGTTAAAAATAATTGTTTTGTTTGTCCCTCGTTATCATTTCCATGCGTCATCATGTATTATTCAATGAAAAATTCGATAATAATTTGAATAAAAAACGTATAAAAAAAAATGTGTTACTGGAATTTCACAAAGTTCATATCGAGACGTCAAAACAATTTTCTTCGCGATATTAATCTACGATGTGCAATTGGTCTAGCGAATGATTCAGTATTAATTTGATATGGAATTAGAAATATTGATTGATTTTTCTTTTTGAAGAATGTTAACAATAAAAGGAGTAAAAATAGCGGATCAATTTGCTATATTTGATTTCACATATAAAAAAAATTAATTTAAAAAAAATAAATAAATTTGTTAAGCAATGTGGGCCGATGAAGGTGCGACAATTTTCAGATTGACAAACTGCCACTATTGCTTCAAGAAAAACATAGCTCCCTTTCCCGCAGCCTGTGACACGTGCGCACTCGTCGCCTACTGTAGCACAAAATGCCGTGATGCCGATGCAAAAGCTCACGCCAATGAGTGCAATATATTGGGGCCGCTCTGGCTGTCCAACGCCTCCATCACCTGTCTCCTGGCTATCAAGGCGGTCATTCAGAAACCTTATGCAAAGTTCAAGAAGTTGAAAGACGCGATTGAAACGTCTCATAAGACGTTCCAGGGTTCTAAAGAGCATCCCTTCAGGGGAAATGACTATATGGCTTTTAACTCAATGGGTAATGAGAGATAAAATTTTTATTTACACCCCATTACTTACCTCACTGGCTGTAAAATATACGGATAGAAAAATTCAGTAGAAATTACCGTTATATAATTGTGCAGAATTTTGGCCGCTCGCGGCAAATTACTCTACCGCTTCAGTAAAATTTGACTTCTTAAGAAGAGGTTTCTAAATGTATGTAGAATTTTTGTTGGTGGCTTAATTGAAGTTATCTTGCTTTCCGTGAAAAATTTCCCCAACTTCTCAATTAAATTGGTTTACCCATCACTTAAAATTGTCCAGACGAGTGCATAATTTTCATTAAAGATAGCAAACTTTACCATGCGGCGGGGGAATTTTTCCCGAACGTTGAAAGCTCTACACGATTACCAAACAGAACGGTTATATTTACTAAAAAAAATCACTCCTTGTACCTCCTAGAATTTTATGGTTCAAAAAATTGAAAATATGTACAAAATCGATTTTTTCTCATTTTTCACATTGAATGAATTGAGGAAATGGCCAGATATTTTTCGCGGTTGCGAAAAATTAACAGCTGAAATAATTCCTTGGTTTTTCCCTTAAATAAAATTAAATAAAAAGTGAGCATATTTTTGTTGGAAATGCTTTTGAAAATGATCGAATTATACCAGCCAGAAAAAATTTTTGTTTTTAGTTACCCATGAAAGTGAAAGAACCGACGAGGACCTGTTTCACAGAGCATATATGGCTGCATGGCTCCTCAGAGTGCTGAAGAAGAGTTCCTACCTGCCCGAAAAAATGAAAACCCCAGATCTCGCTGAACACACCCTCACAGAGGATGAATCATTTTTCGGAGGTGTCCTACTCCATCACCTGCAACTCCTCCAGTTCAATACCCACGAGATATCGGAATTGGTGAGACCGAGGAATGATAAAACCCTGCAAAGGGCTAAAAGTAATTTTATCGCTGGAGGTTTGTTCTGCACACCTGCACTGTTGAATCACTCGTGCAATCCTGGGATCATTCGGTGAGCTCTGAAATTGAAAAATATTAAATCATAAGAGTTATATTTTATATTATATTTTAAGGTACTTTGAGGGGATGACAATGGTGGTTATAGCCATAAGAACAATTCGAGCAGGGGATGAAGTTTGTGACAATTATGGCCCTATTTTTACTATGGAAACGAAACCCGATCGCCAGAGAAAATTGAGACTGAAGTACTGGTTCGATTGCAGGTGTGAAGCTTGCAATGGTAATTGGCCATTATTGGAAGATATAAATCCCAAGATTTTGAGGTGAGCTGGTATAAAAATGTGAATAAACCTACTAAAGTTCCGGAAAAATTGTCCGACGCAGAGTGCAATTTATTATATTTAATAAAAATTCTCCATACATCCAGACAATTTTTAGTGACAGGTAAACAAATTTTACTCGGATGTCGGGCAATTTTTTCAAGGAAAATTAAACTAACTTTACTTGATATTTTTACTTAAGCAGTCACCAAAAATAATACATACATCTAGAAAATTTTTTATTAAGAAGTTAACAAATTTTACCGACCGGTTGGATAATTTGCACCGTATCTCTCGATAAGTCTTAGTAGGAGTCAACAAATTTCGCCGAAACGGCACCACAACTTTCCCTGCGTGGCCAAAATTCTATACGTTTATATAACGGGGAACGGTCATTTCTGTAGATTTTTTATCTCAGTGCAGAAAACGTCTTTCTGAAATTTGACAGCATTACGCGCAAAATCTAAAATTTAATAATCTTTAGAGGACATTCCACAGTTTCCTGATTACCTATGTTACCCACACCTTTGTCGCTAACCCTGTCGAAATATATTTAAGAACGATTAATGAAGAAAAGGATAATATGGTAATTACAGGAAGCAACACGAACGGGGGATCAAGCCTTTTAGTCATCCCTCGTGTAATAATTTTAAAAAGAAACTCAAAGTATCTCTATTTTTTTGGAAAAAAAAAACAATCTTCGTAATACTAACCTTCCCAATTATTATTTTCCAGATTCAGATGTGAAACTGGACAATCCTGCGGCAACATTCTCTCAGTGAACGTTGACACAAATGAATTCATGTTGAACTGCTCAAAATGCGGCAAGAGCACGAACATCATGAAAGGTCTGAAGGCCCTGCAGGATACAGATGCCCTTTTCAAGCTAGCCTCAAGGCGCCTGGAAGATGGCGAGCATAATAAGGCCTTAAGGGTTTATTTGGATATTCTAAAATTACTGGACGAAACTCTAGCGCTACCCATTAAGGATTATCACCTCTGTCAGCAAGGAGTGAGACTCTGCGCACTACCACTTGGCAATACCACCTGGCAAACTGTGATATAAATCACTCGATTCTTGTCAATTGGAATCAAGGGAAATGTACTTTGAATAAATTTAATATCAACCATTGACACAAGCAGAATTAATTTCCTTTTTAATATTCATTGGGTGGACAAACCAGAATAGTTAATGAAACAGGAAAAAAACGAAACAATTTGTCTGACGCGCAATTCGAAATAATTTATCCTGTTTCGTTCCATCTAAATTCCATTGGATCAAATGATTAATTAGCTTCAAAAAATTTTTTAATCAACAAATTATTATCATTAATACTGAATTCAATTCTTTCTACAAGAGAAAGTGTTTTGAAAAAGTGGAATTTTCTTATCGTGTGCCCTCGCCAGTTGAGAAATATCGTAAGTTGAGTTGACGGTAACGTGTGCATGTACAACCATCAATTAAATTTAAAAAAAGGTAGGAATTTTGGAAATTTGTTATCCGGGGAATTGATTTTAGAAAATATTCTCCAAATACTTTTTCATGAGTGAAAGAACCTGGGCACTCGATGAAATTGAACGTAATCTGTTTGGATGCAGAAAGAACAATACCTGGGGAGTACTAATTTTAATCCAACTCAATTATCATATCAATGTGGTTTATTCATCAAATGACATATAATATCGCAACTATTACGTAAGGTATATAAATTATTATTTCCTGTGGATGGCATATCATTTTCAAAGCATAAAATGATCACGAGGAAAAAAACAGTCAATCCTCAACCGCTGAAATGCTGAGAACAATCTCAGCGAGGAATGACTTACTGAGGAAGTATTTTCCTCAACTTGAACTCATACTAAAAATGTATAAGCTATTAGAAAAAACCTATCAATTTTCTATAAATGTACATTCGCCCCGGCCACGACAGAATGCAAAACCCCGACAACAGACTTTGGAAATATTCCAAATATAAAATTGCCATTGAAAAATTGCTAATTTATAATGAAGAACTTTTTTTTCTATTTTGTTAGGCGCTAGTAGTGAAGCAAGAATGCCATTGAAATCTTGCTTACCGTGTCAAGGAAAATATTTACTCAACTCTAATCTTTCGGCACAAATGTTTTTTTTTTATCATAAGTATTTAACAACACCCACAAGCAGGCTGAGTCAGAATTAAAAACAAAGCGCCGATTCTACGAGGAATGCAGATTGCTAAGCAAATGAGTTTGCATTCCGTTCAATTTGTCCAATATAATAAAATTAAGCATGATTTGATACTGAATATTCATCTTTGCAGTCATTATTTAATATCTAGTTTCCAATTTCACGGCAGTTTTAACTTGAGACTGACAAATTTAATTTTCGTTCTATCATTGTACAATATCCACGGCATAAATTTGTTAGATTTCGTTTAGATCTATCGGCTCTGAACTCCTCTACCGAGCTCTCACATAGCAGAACAAATATATACAAATTAAAATACTTCTCTGCATGGAAATCGTAAGGATTTGCAATTCAATATTTTCACACCATCACAGTAAACTCAATACTTTTTGAACGTAAATCAAACAGATAATCCATTACACTCAATCGATCTCTGCAATACCTCACTCTTCTCAACACTTTCCTCATTGAGAGGGACTGCCATAAACTCACTTTTCCTTGTTTTTCCATTCAATTCTTCGAAGATATCCAACTTTGATCGTCCTTTCGTCTCAGGTAGGAGGAAAAATATAATTATCAGTGTGAAAGCCGTGAATAACGCGAGGATAAAGAAACTAACGTGCATGCCAAAAGCACTGGTCATGTACGGAAAAGCTAGTGTAGTTAAAAAATTGGAAATAAATTCTGTTGATAGGGAAATTGAGAGCCCCAGACTCACGATATCTGCACTGAAAATTTCCGATGCCACGGTGGATGTCAGTGGGCCGAGTCCTGCACAAAAAGCCAATGCGAATATTGACATTGTGGCAAGAGGTAACCAGGAGACCGATGTCAAGTCGTAATCGTGAGCTTGAAGAATCAGAAATGTTCCAAAACCGAAGTGACTTATTATCATTCCCATGCAGGCTAAAATGACCAGTTTTCTTCTTCCCAGGTTTTCGATTGTCAACGATGATGTTGATGAACCCACTATTTGGATGACAGCGATAATTATCGATGCCAGATCTGGATCCACAGAGCATTTCGCCATTTCGAATATTGTTGTCGTGTATGAGAACTGAAAAATCATTGTTACAATTGTAATAATTGGGTAATCAGAGTTGATAGATTTTACCACAGCGTCAAAATTAAATTGCTCTTATAGTAACAAAGTCACTTTGGAAATTTAGCAAAACACTGCGACCGTATCCTAAAATTTGAGTATTTGTTCAAATAGGCCCTTAATAAACACACAGAATTGCCCTGATCCTGTCTCACCATTCAATAATTGAAGAAGTAAAAGACGAGCAATCTCCCTTAATTTACACAGCCCCAATGTGTGACACCGCGATTTTTTTTAAGAAATACAATTAAAAATTAACCGAAAAACTAAACGCAATATTCTCAGTAAAAAAGACTTTTTACATTCAGTTTTAAAAATTACTCTCAAGGGATTCCTGCAATATCTCTATTTTCATCACGCTTTATCAGGATAGTAACTTAGCAGTCACTCTCTTTCATTGAGATGAAAAATTTTGTTCGTAACTCGTGAACAAAGTGGTTCTTGACTCGTGGGATTATATCACGAGCCGAAGGCGAGAACCTCCCACTCGCCAAAAACTATTTTTTTTCACTTGTTACGAAATATTCTATTATCCGCTAGTATTAATGAAAATTTTTCTACTTCAAAACCTAAATTTACTTCAATTTAATAAGATAAAAAGGAACTCAATGTAAATAGAATTTACCAAAATGGCATATCCAGAAGTGTGTTGTCCAGCGAATAGGGTAACGGATATGACCAATGCCATGAATGTTCCTCTATCTCTGAATAAATCTTTCAAGCCCGCTGATTTACCGATATTGTTTGTAAGTTGCCTCTCGAGTTGCATTAACTCGTAATCCACTGAGGTTCTATCATTGTTCCTCAGCCACATCAGGGATCTGCAGATCAATCGATCACCATACCAGACATTGTCAAAACATTTGAAACATTAAATACCTACTGCATAAGGAGTTCTTAATGAAGATGTGATTTAACTCCGTATGCCGATAAGAATTGAGAATTCATTAAATGATCCAAATCACACGGGAAAATGAAATGATTTCTTTGTCAACTCTACATTCGTCTAATTCGAAAATTACCTAGTAGCTCTGTCGGACTGTCCCCTCCTCAGTAAATGTGTCGGCGACTCGGGCAGAAAAATGAAGCCAATAATGAAGGCCACCGGTACAACCAGTCCACATAATGCAAAATTATGATAAGACAGTTTGGCGCCGAAAATGAAGGATAAAAGCGTGCCCAGATTAAAGCCAAAAGATAGAAAACTTCCAAGTTGACCTCTAATCGAGTCCTCAGCAATTTCGCATACGTAAACCGGAACCATGGAGAAGGTTATTCCGCAAACGAAGCCAGCCAGGCCACGTGCCACCACGAGATAATAAAAGTTGTGGGCAAAGTATATGAGCAGCCAACTGCCAGCAGCGGAAAAGGCTATCGCCCAAGCCATTATTCTATTACCAATCTTCTTTACTGCCATTGCGTAAAATAGCAGAGCAATTAGGGATGTCAGACCTGTCACTGAACCCAGCCAGGAGATTTCAGTTTCAGTTATCGGTTGGGTACCAACTGGAGTCGTTTCCTTCATCAGTTGGGGGATTATTGGGGCAGTCCAGGCTGATAGCATGCCACCTGCTATGCCTGATAAATTGGCTGAAAGCAATAATGAGATCTTCAGCCATCGAGAATAATCGGTAATCAACTATTGTTCAATGATTTTGAGAAACGAAACTTAACGTTGAAAACATTTTTTTTTTTCTAATTTCTTTGCAATGAACTGGAGAAAAATGGTAGGTCCCGGTTCGTTACGTAATGAGCCGGTGTTCAATTTAGTAGTGATGAAAAATATGGACACTCACCGATGATAGCCGCCACTGTTTGCCGACATCTCCTCCTACCCGATAAACATGTACCACTGTCACTCATCTCTTTGGACTTGTTCATCGCGATGCAGTAAGGGGACTGATATGAATGAGATTCTATGACCACTGCACTCGGTTTTGCTCATGAGAACATAACATTAGAAGATGGGGAAACTGGTTTCCGATTTTTCCCTTCTTACGATTACTTATGTGATAAATCGTGATGCTAATTCTGAGAGTCAATTACAAATGCATGATGATTGAAGTAATAGAGATGGATCATCAGCAATACAATAAATCTAATTTCGAGATACGCAAAAACATATGCTCCCTTTGATGTTATTGTTTTCATGCACGTGTATGGAAATATAATGGAATGTGTATGTGATACTCAACGGTGCAATGCTCTTGTCTGACTGGCCACGCCGAATGTACAACGCTAACTTATTCGAGGAAAATTGTACTGCAGGAAATTGAATTTGAAATTTATTTCTCAAAATTTGCAAATTGTGTGAAATTTACGTATCAATTTTATTTTTGAAAAATATCTACTTGTGCTGATTGTCTAAATTCAAGTAGAATTATCTTTTTCTAAATTATCAAATGGTCCGAAATATTGGAAGTGATTTATAAGTTTTATGTTTGATAATTATTCAATTGTACGAATTGTTGAAAGTTAAGTATACATTTGATTTTGGAACATTATCGAATTGTGCGAAATAAAGAAATTTTGAGCGTTAATGTGATTTTTGTAATTTATCAAATTGTACAGAACATGCTCTGCATATTCAACGGGAGCGTCTTAATTCCGAAGATAATCTGAACAATCGTGGCGAGAGAAAGATAAATTCACGCCTTCATCTGCCGAAAAAAACCAACACAAATTTACGAGAAATGATTTTTCATTTCTCCAAGCGGGCAAAACACTACACGATTATATAACGAAACTGTCATTTTTACTCAAGTTTCCTCCTCGTATAGTAACACGTTATCCAATTTCCTAAAAAAAACTTTTCCTATGACGGATTTTCCCATTGGTTGACCTATCCTTTAATTTAATTTCTGTACAAAAACGTTTCGTATGGACAATTTTAGCTATAAAAAAAATTTCCCGCAGAGTAATTCCGCTCTGGAATTGTTCTTTAAGATTCTCAGGTGATTGGTAAGACGCGTTGAGACATTTTTAACGAGTTCGTTAATATCATGATTGGAAAAAAGCGCAAGGGAATCCCGTCGTCCCGTTCCTACCACTCATGAACTGAAGTGGACATCTTCTGCGTTGACCAAAGTTTTCCTCACTTTTGGCCCGATTGAGGAAAAAACGGCTGATGCGGCGCCAGAGGGACCAAATCCCGGGAGGGTCGTATTCACAATATGATAACAAGTTAATAATTATTCATTGTCGACAGAAGCGGTGTCATAAGCCAGTTATGCAAGTTCCTCGTGCGTTTTCGAAGAAATTACAGGCGTAAAGTCGTCAGCAAAATAATTATTCCTTAATTATCGATTTTTCCGAGGGACATCCTTTTCATTCGCCACTGACAATAATAGATGGGATCATTATTATTAATCAGTCTAATGTAAATACGACGATTTCCCTCATTTATGAGACAGGAAACACACGGAGTGTTTTATCCCGTAACGGTCCACGATATTTGCCGAAGCATCATCCCATTCATACGTACGGATTACCAGTGGAGACTCCATTTCACCCATTTAATGTTATGCTAAAAATGATCTACTGTCCAATTTATCTATTTTTATTTTAATTTTTATGGCCTGCTTAAGCAATTTTTAGATTTAACAAAAAATATGACTCATTGATAACATTCACTATGCACATTCTTCTTGCAACAACTGACTAAATAAATATTTTTACAAAGAAAACGAAGACATCAGTTTCTTCAGCGTGTGGAGAACTAATTTTGAATTTATTGAGGAAACGGCAAAATATCTGCAAATTATGAAAATACAAACGAAATACTCGTCCCATTTAAAGTGCATTCATTTACTTATGCGTTGACACTCAGTGCGTGTAACAGTTTGTAATTTATTCAATGCAATTGACACGAAATTTTGATTTTTATTTTATATAAATTGTCCGTCACTAGGATTATTTTATCTGAAAACGAAATTAAGTGCACAATAGATATATATTTTCGAGTAAAAATTACCGTTAGGTTTGGTAATCGCGGGGTTGGTAATCGTAGGGGTTTCTACTTTCGTTTTTGGGCCATTTTGCAATCACTTCCACGATGTTTGGAGCTCTTTAGCGACTTTTAGAGCCCTTTTTTGAAATTTTTGCCAGAAAACTGCCGATATCTTGGAAACTATCAGACGTAGCTCACATTGTGATTTTAGTGATTTTTTGAACTTTTGAATTTCTGACCTCTTGGGCCCGCTGATTTTAGCGATTTTCGACTGGTCGAACACATTTTTGGCGATATCTCAAAAACTATTGATCCGATCGCCTCGGGGTTTGTTCCATTGGAAAGCTGAGCTCATTTTCTATCGATATAGGATACTTCCAAATTTTTTAAATGATTTTTTCACCACTTTTTTGGTAATTTTCTGAATTTCAGAAAAATTGCAAAAACGGCTCGAAAAATGCATTTAAAAATTTGGAAACAACATATATCGATAGGAAATGAGCTCAGCTTTCGAATGAAATAAACCCCGAGGCGATAGGATCAATAGTTTTTGAGATATCGCCAAAAGAGTGCCGACTTTGG
>JAPYZM010000146.1:0-47843 GCA_030522845.1 Psyttalia concolor
TGATTTTTCTCCCCGGCGTAGGAGTAAAGTCGCAATTCCCTCCCGCGCAGCGGGAGGGAAGTGAGTACTTTGCTCCCGCCGGGGAGAAAAAGTGCTTTTTCGACACATTGAGATGAAAAATATTGTTCGTAACACGTGAAAAAAATGGTTTTTGAATCGTGGGATTATATCACTCGCCTTCGGCTCGTGATATAAACCTCCCACTCGCCAAAAACCATTTTTTTTCACTTGCTACGAAATATACTATTGCCTCTTCAAAGTACTGAAAATTTTTCTAAACAAAGTCTCTCTCTAGACCCACTCCTGGCCCCTCAGGCCTGCTGTCTTGTTTATTCAAGGATATCCATCAAAAAAATCAATGCAAATGAACAAGACTCACTTAATTCCACGATTTTACTACCGAAATAAATAAATAAAAATGCCGCGGAAAATGTGAAACTGGCCTGCGAAAATCCCTTACCTTATACATGTATAAATTACAAATGTAAACGACTTCTGTTATCGCAACTGAATGTCACAGAGTCTAGGGTACTTGAATATAACTTAACGGTGATATGTAGTTAACGAATAGAGAATATTTCTTCAATGAATCCTCGAGACATTTGTTAGTAAATGAGAAGTGACGTTGAATAGAAATGTTAATGGTATACGAGCATTCGCATTGGTATTGTGAGATGTTGCGTTATTGCCAGCGCCTGAAAAGCAACAAGAGTGAGTGTTGTTGATGGGAATGATATTGTTAGTAGCAGGAGGTGTCGAGGCGAATAATGCATGAATGCGTAGTTTCATTATTTCGGTGAAAGGAAATTCCCATTATTTGAGAACACTCAGAGACTCCTTTTTAAACAGTTGGCGAAAATGTACTCGAAGAGAAAAAATCTGCAGAAATTACCATTCCGTTATAAAATCGAATAGTATTTTGGCCGCTCCGGGAAAATTCTAGTACCGCTTTAATTTTATTTAAAATTTATTTAAAATTTCTTGACTACTTAGCAAAAGTTATTGAGGGATACGATAAAAATTATCCAGCTGGTCAGTAAAATTTGTTGACATCTTAATAAAAATTATCCAGCTGGTCAGTAAAATTTGTTGACATCTTAAAACATTCTAGATGTATGTATAATTTTTGTTGACTGCTCAATAAAAATTATTAAGTTTTCCGCGAAAAAATCCCCAACTTATCAGTAAAAATTGTTTATACCTCACGAAAAATTGTCTAAACGTATGCATAATTTTTGCAAAAGTTTTCCCGAACGTCGAAAATGCTGCACGATTACCAAACGGAACGGTAATTTTTATTAAAAAATTTTTTGCCGCGTAGTGGAAATCATGAAGATATTGTTAGAATTATTTATTAAACTGGTTATTCTCAGATTTTATCATCGAACCAGAGGGCTTTGATGCCAATTACAATACTTACACTCCCACAACTCGGGTCCAATGTTTACATTTGTTTATTCTTCGTCGTGTGTATATTAATTGAAGAGTTATTTATATTTCAAGTGGAAAGTTCATTGGCGAGTGAGGGAGTTGAAGGAGGGATGATATGAGCGAATTATTAGATGATGTAGCCTTAGGAAACAATGATAATTCATTCATGCGGGTCAATGTAGAGTAATTCAATGCTTCTCAAATTATAATGATGAAAAAACAAGATAAAATACAAGAAATGAAGTCAATATTATGTTAGAGCATATCGAGAATTTGAGTAATATATTGTGAAAAGGACCAATCCTTAAAATATAAGGAAAATTCAGTTTGTCAGCCATCAGTTAAAAATAGAGAGATGAGAGATTTTATAAATCCTCTTGCGAATTACTTCATTTTTGCACATCCCCCCAGGATACATGAATCACTGCATAGAAATCAATGGCATATAATCAAATATCGTCATGGGGAGGGCTAATGAGTGACGATAAATGGTTAAAGGGGTTTCATTGTTGTTTCAAGTGTCAATCGTGCTTTAATCGAAGAAAATGAGAAACTACATTTACGAGTATTAAAATTACCTAGTTCTGATGAATTATTAGTGAAGAATGTGGGTTATCAATGGAGATCATTTATGAAGTTTTTGTCAAAAATTAAGCATATGAACTTTCAAACGCATTGACGATAATTATATTTAATTAAGAAAATACATAATGAGTTGGATTTTTACTTGCTCCTTTCCTCATTAATTTGGTCTGACGACTCAGCCCTTGCCGATATTCAGAGAAAAACATTCCGGAAATTGAATGAATTCGCACTCAGAACACTAACTCCAATATTTTTCGGAAAATTATGAAAAAAAATTGAATTCTGGTATTAGACTATTTATTAACCAAACGTGGTCTTAGTTTTTTGAGGATTTCTTAAAATGTGATGAGAAAGAGATGATTACGACAAGAATTATCAACTGGAGAACCAATTGTCATTATTGTCTAAATGAATTCTTCTCAACCGCATTTGTTCATTCAAAAAATTTATTTTCACTGTCAATCTTCCCAATTAATTATAAAACGTTGAATCCAAGAGGAGATTTTTTTAAATTTGTTTCTGTCAATTGATTCTTAAAAATTTCATTCGGATACCATTCAAACGAGGCGGAAAGTAGAATCCTAACGAAATCAAGAATAAAGATAAATGCGACTCACCGAGGCTGGATCTCGTGGTTGCATCTGGAGATATCCTGCAATATCCTCCTTGGGCCGAACCTTTGCAATCACGTTTATTATCACTTTATCCACTATTATCACTATTTCACTTTCTCCACAATATTTTCAACATAAAATTAATTTTAAACACACCACATTGACCGCCATCTTACGTATCAACCAACCAATCGACAAGTCCGAAATTTTCAGTTCCACTTGCACAATTTTCATAACCTCAAAATCACAAGAAAAATCTTCATAATCATTAGTCTCATTCAATTAGACCTCCAATTGATTTTCTAATTGAATATAAAGTCAGTCAACACAACACAATTATTAAAATGCACGTCGATTGTCCAGAATTCTCCAGCTGTCTCCATCTTACGTGTTCACAAAGACATTACTTACATCGACAGACAAAGGTCTCGTCTCCCATAATCGAAAATTCTCCCCGAAATACATCAGAAGGGGTTTTAAACTCATGATATAATTACTCAAGCAATAAACATCCACGTAATGTTCATTTTTTTTCAACTTAATCTCACGATTATGCCCTTAAATCCATCAAAACTACGCAGAACAATAGCCCGACGGGTGTACGCAAGCTGCGTCAGCCGCCATCTTGATTCCTGGCGTTCGACAGTCTACGTGGCCAACTTCACGATGCCGACCCGAGTTTTGTGAACGCTCTGCTACGAAAGGAGAAAAATAATGTATTATGTAATGTAAAAGGCTCAGTAAATTATGAATTATCAAAAATACATTTTGGATTGAAATTTTTTTTATCAAATTCTGTTCTACTTGATTTATTTTAAGAAATCAAATTCTTACCCATTTGTAAATATTTCAGAATCCAATTTTCAAAATATTACTGTCAGCCGAGGGAAAAAGTGATTTTACCTTTCTTACTCTGATGGTAACTCGACGATAATAAACATAAATAATCAAAAGCTGAGTTCTGTTGACTGAATTGAATTGATTGAATTAGAAAGATCGGCAACTATTATAAGTACCTAATAAAATGCTTGGGCGCCTAATCTCAACAGTTCTTCAGACCTTCCAGTAAGAATTTTCACATTTCTAATAGATTAAAATCCAGGTAACGAGATACTTGTGATAACCTAATTCTTACAGACGACCGGTGACTTCGGTGCGGATGGGGTCCTTCTATTTCAAGCCTCCAGTGCAGCTCCCATTGACTCCATATGAAATAGCTGGAGGCGAATGGGGAAGCATGCCATTCAAGAAGCGAGTGAGATACAACTTCCCCAGACCCAAGGAAACTAAAAGAATCAAAACTCATGGATATGTCAAGAGAATGTCCACCCTCGCTGGGAGGAAAATAATCATGCGAAGAATCCTCAAAGGCTGCTCCATTCTATCGCACTGAAATCATTACAAAAGTAAAATATGTATTATTTTCCGTTACAGGACTGAATAAATAAATCCAGAGAGCTAAATATGAGCAATTACTGGATCGTTATTCTTAACCTTTTAAAAAACTGTAATTTTGACGATTCAGAGGAAATTAACAGGATTAAAATACTTGAATAGGACCACAAGATATATCCACCAGAAATGGGGAGTGATCATTATTTATTGTAGTTTTATAACTGTAGTTAATGATTCAAAATTGACGAACTGTTCACAGCAAACGGTGTTCACCCCTTATGTCCATTTCTTTTAACTTTCTCATAATTAAAAAAGTAAAAATGCATTGTTTAACAGACGTATAGTTTTCCACACGAAACGCAAAATAGAATAATGAAGGGAATGAAATACAAATAATTACTAGATTCATTTATTAATTCATCCAACATTACTTCTTTTTTCGAGAACCGTATGTTGGCTGGTATGACTCTCGGTGCTCTCAAAAAATTTTTCGTCAAATGCACACTGCCTACATGTCCACAAAAATTCAGGCTGAAGAGGAGCTGTGATAATGACTGTATTATCCTTCTTCAGGAAGGAAGGGAGATACATTTCCCGGAGATGTAGGTGCGCTGGAATAACCTCATTCTTTTTCTGGTCAATTTTTAAAATGCTCTGCAGGTTAGCCTTGAGCTTTGGTGGATTATGAGCTGCTTCCACAGCAGGACTCACTAATATCCTTTTTCCCAGGACTTCCTGAACCCTCGAGCCGTATATTCTGTCTCCCAGAATTGGACTCAGAAGGACAGTAGCTGTAAAGAGGCGTACGGCGTGCCACATTGTCGCCGATGATTTTATTTCAAGTAGTGACGTCAAATTGTAAGTTCCATGAGCGATGACTTTGAATTGAACGTTGAGAATCTTGACGTCCCCCCGTGCACGTGCATTTTCACTCCACCTCTCGACAATAACTGGCTGGGAATGGAATTTATATTGTTCCAATTCATTAACTTTATAATTAATTAACATACCAACACACAATAAAACACGGTAACTTCGTTTTAAAATAAATTACTGACCAAAAGAATTTTTTAATTTGATTAACCCATTTATCAATTCATTTTTGAGAGTAAATTGATGAATTGACAAGCGTCTTAACATTTGTATCAAACCCTGAAGGTTGGTAATTAATTTTATCCTAAATAATTTAAAAACATTCTAAAATGTAGAGAATAGCTGTGCATAATTTTGAAGCTTACCACAGGCTTCCTCCGCCCGTCATACCGATTCAGCGTCATCGCCACCCTTTTCTCTCCCTCCAATATCTTGGGAACGTCTCTAGTAATTGCCCAGAATGTTCGGGGTAAGATTCGTGAGCCTTCCGCTATCCTCATAGACTTTGCCACTGCTTTTTCGATTTTTTCCGAGGCCCCAAGCAACATGACTCCGCTAGTAAATCTGCAAAATAATCCACAATCACAATAACCACAATCGACGCGTATGTTCGTTCTCTTTAGAAATCCATCTGATTACTTCTCAGGTGTTTTGAGAATTTTAAGGGACTCGTAGCCCAATCTACTCGCGATTTCTGGTAATACATCTTTGACCGTGTAAGCAACCTCACCAGGAATCCCACTTGGAAGTTTGTTCACAGGTATTTCGTCACCTGTAGGTGTTCTCGCTGAGATTCCGTAGGGTTTATTAATTGCCACCAATCCATCTAATAATAAAAAAACAATTAATTGATGAACACCTATTATTATTCATTTTTATTCCAAAATATTACCTTTGTTATACATGACAGAATCAACAAGGCTCTCATAAAAACCAATTTTCGACTTCCAAGGGTGAATTTTATAATAAGGATGAACTATTCTCTCTTTATCCATAATATTTTTGTCGTCCTTGCGATAGTGGGCCTCCGTACCATGTCTCCGCAAAATATTGAAATACTGACAGACGCTCTGATCTAGCCTCCTCACAAACATCTTCTGCATTGTTTATATTCCCTGAATTATTATGACTATTAATTACTCATCAATATTTTCCAACTCATTCACAACATTTTTCACAACATGCTCTCCCTCGTGGCTTTTACAATCAGTCCAAATACTCCAACCACTGTGACAACAACAGTAACTCATTAATAACCAAAGCCCTAGGACGAACCTCAATAATCTCCTGAGAATTCCAATTAACAACAATCCCTCCAGTAATTCAAAAAAAATTAATCAAATCAGGTTAAGATAATTCCAAACCTACTCCAAATGGATAAAAAAATAATTTGAGTACTGAGTTACCACCGGTACCGACTCGTGGCGCCAGTTTCGAGGCAACTGCCCCCTGCCCCCTCGATACTTTTCCCACGGAAAAAATAAATATCTCGTGGAAATCGTTCGGCTTGACGAATGCAATTGTTGTGAAATTGATTTGGTAAATTAGAAAATTAGTCCGACGACAGCTAATATTTTGGGAAATTCATAGTTGTCGATATTCAACAACTCGTGACGTCATAACGCTGTGGATCCGCGATGCATACTGGGAAATGGTGTCTGCCATCTTGAATGGCATGGTCCTTTTTGGCTGCGGTAGTTGCGTTGACGATAAGAAATGGCGATTATTCGTGAAAATAATAGTGTAATAGCCTTTAAAAACTTGTAGTAATACAGCTGAATATTCGTGCACGTATCCTTTTCATTGTATCGACAACAATGGACGCTGTAAAGGCATTCAATGCAGAGGTATGTAGTTATTTACCTGTTCCCCAGAAATACGTGATTATTGTGGAGGTCACTGTGTTAGGGTAAACCCTCCCTTTTCACTCCCAGTATCATTTGCCGATTGATCATGATTCGAACCCTAAGAATGCTCCCCCGATGCATAACAATTCTCTTAAGAATAAAGGATTTTTTTTTAACCACTAAAAAATGTTTACCAACACTTGGCTTGAACTCCTTAATTTAGCTTGAGTTAATCAAGATTTCATTTGGTCGCGTGCATCCAAGGAAATCCAAAAATCGATCGATATCGTTGTGATCATGCTATTATAACCATGAAAATTCCCCTATTTCAGCTCTCAGCTCTTTATGAAGTTAAGCCACCGATATCGAAGGCTAAAATGAATTCACTGACCAGAGGAGCCATAAAGGCCATCAAATTCTACAAACATGTCGTTCAGAGTGTCGAGAAATTCATACAGAAGGTGAGTTGAAAATTATTGGCTGGATAAATCCGGTCAAATTGATGATAAAAAAATCAACAATTGTATTTATCATTCTCCAGTGCAAGCCAGAATACAAAGTTCCTGGCCTGTACGTGATAGACTCCATAGTTCGTCAATCGAGACATCAATTTGGAGTTGAGAAGGACGTGTTCGCCCCCCGTTTCGCCAAGAACATGCAGACGACATTCCTCAATCTTCTCAAGTGTCCTCCAGAGGACAAAAGCAAGGTGATTCGAGTGCTGAATCTCTGGCAAAAGAATGCAGTCTTTCCTCCCGAGGTTATCCAGCCCCTCTTCGACCTGGCTGACCCTAATCACCCAATCCACAAGGAGCAGTCCATCGGCTCGAATGGGGCCTTGAATACATCTAACAATCTTGGGAATTTTGGTATGATCTCCAGAAGTTCACCAGGAGCCAAGACAAAGCAAACGATAGACCCAGCCTGGCTCGCTCAGACGAAGCTGGAAGCTGCCAACATGGTTAATGCCAACAAGATACTTGGGCAAGCCAGTGGCAACCAGGTTGACGCATCCTTTCTCGATCAGCTCCAGCATCTCCAACAGCTACTCCTCAAAAAACAGGAGGCCACTAACGAGGCCCAGAGCTCAGTGAAATTTGACAAGAAGCTCCTCGATTTTGATTATGGAGAGGAGGAAGATGATGATGTCATGGTGGCCAATTCGCCAGCAGCGGCAACGACCGCAGGTAGCCATGTAGCCGGTGGCAGCGGTGGCCTGGAGAGTCTTGGACTATTGCTGACGAATCCCGAAGTCCTTAGACAGCTGCAGACTCTTCAGCAGACGATGCAGGGAGGCGCATCTTCGACTCAACACGAGATGGAGGAGAAAATGAGGAAACTCCAGCAGATGAAACAGCAAGAGGACGAGTTTGATAAGCATCTGGCACAGACGGTTCCCAATCTGCCATTCGCTTCCGAATGTGAATTGAAACCATCTGACGTTGTCAAGCCGAGTGTGCACGTTTATAACGCTCCTGGGATTATGCAACACGACATGAGCCAGCCCCCACCAGGTTATCCTCCCGCATTTATGTCCCAGCCACCTGGAGGTATGAGACAATCGATTCATCAGAAGAGTCCTCTGTTGGATGAACGTCAGGACTCGCAGGACTACCCCGGCCCCATCACCGGGCGTGACTCCAGTAGTGTTGAGATTGTAAATTTGGACTCTGTAAGATCTCAGAGCAGATCGCCCGACAGATTTCGAAGGCACAGCAGATCGAGATCGCCCAGGCATCGAAATGATCGAGGGAGGGACAGGGACAGGGACAGAGACAGAAAGTCCCGGTCTAGAAGCAGATCGAGACGCAGAAGATCGAGGTCCAGGGATCGAAAGAGGGATGACAGCAGAGAGAAGGTGACTGAGGAGGAGAAGGAGAAGCAGAGAGAACGAAGGAAGAGGGGACTGCCTCCAATTGTCAGGGAGAAGATGAGTGTCTGCAGCACTACTTTGTGGGTTGGCCACTTGTCTAAGCTGGTTCATCAGGAGGAGCTATCTGATACTTTTGGAGAGCTCGGAGATATCGTCAGTATTGACCTCATTTCACCGCGAGGTTGTGCTTTCATTTGCATGAATCGAAGGCAAGATGCTTATCGAGCCTTGACTAAGCTGAAGAATCACAAGATGCAGGGGAAAGCTATTACTGTGAGTTGAAAGAACCTTTCAGGGATTGGTTAATGTTCTAGGGGCAAATTGTAATTTGATTTGGGTTTTAGCTGGCCTGGGCTCCGGGTAAAGGTGTTAAGGGGAAAGAGTGGAAAGACTACTGGGAGGTGGAGCTAGGGGTCAGCTATATTCCCTGGAATAAAATGACCAACGTCAATGAACATGATCTTGAGATGCTGGAAGAAGGAGGAATGATTGATGAGGACACATTGCCACCTAGATTAATTGGTAATTATTGGGTTTAATTCATAGCTGGGCAAGTTCAATTTAGCTACAATTCCCTTCGTAATTGTGGCTGGAACCAACTTGCAAGAGTAAATTCAGATTTTTGAGCCAACTGATGCCGCTTTACTGTGACTGTTGGTCAAGCACATCTGCAACATATTTTTTTTATGTCGTAAAATTTTTGGATTAATGTTTCTCTCATTTTCTTGCCTTTAGGAAAATTAAAACACTCTGCAGCTAATGAAGGAAACCAAAGTATCCCCATACCAATGAGTGGTGCACCAATTCCAACACTAACTGATGGAATGGTGAATGTTATGCCTCCTGCTTCGAGCTCACAACAAACTCTGGTGGATACCAGCCAACCACCCCCCATTAGAGCAACGCCCTCTACTGGACTTCTGCCTCCAACAAGTGCTCAGCTGTCCATGATGCCTCCAGGTTTTCCTATAACAGGTGTACCACGAATGCTGGGAGCAATGGGATTGTCAATGGCCCATGGACTGATGCCAAACGTGCCAATTGGCGTTCCCCCGCCCAACATGCAGGGTCTCCTGGGGCCTCCTGGAATCATGCAATCCATGCTAACACCTCCAGTTAATTCACCATTCGGTACTGGCGTGGGCGTTGGTCTTCTCACCCAAATTCCATTGCCAGCACCTGCAGCACCTGCTGCACCATCGGACAAGCCGAGCTCAACAGGTATACCTGCATCAACACCAGGCGACACCAATCATCCGAATCTTCCAATGCTTCAACCACCCTTCGGAGTTGGTCCCCCACCGCCGCCGCTGCAGATGCAAATGCAGCCCCAACATTCAGACGATATGGACGTTGAAATGGAGGACGTAATGCCCCAGAATGCCAATCCACCCAAGGACAAGCCCAACTTGAGTGATCAGTTGCTAGCGGTAATGGGGAAAGGTCCTCTGGGCGACAGAAATGCAGAGAATAATGACAGAGACTTCAGAGATCGTGATCGAGAGCGAGACAGGGAGAGACGGGACAGAAATGATCGTGATAGAGATAGGGACGCTGGGCGAGACAGGGGGAGAGGACGAGATCGTGGGAGAGATCGTCGAAGGGAGAGAGACAGAGACGATAGGAGGGACGAGAGGAGAGATCGTGACTCGTTGAGGCCTCACGAGGGGCCAATGCCAGGGCTCCTGCAGGAGCCAGATATGACAGTCAAAAAAGATAAACTTAGTCTGGCTGATCGGCTAAGGCAATTGGCCGATGGAACTCTACCAATGGACGACAGAATGGATCGAGGGAGGGAGAGAAATGATCGGAGCATGGAGAGAAATGATCGAAGTATGGAGCGTCCTCCACCATTTGAGGACCCACTGAATGTTCGCAGACCTGGGGACGGTCCTCCATCGCTCCTGGATCTCCCCAAGTTTCCTCCAACCCCGGCTGATCGAGAATTTGTACCTAGGGCTGAGTTCAGGGGCCCCCAGGACATTCGGGAATTCCCGAGGAACGATCGTGACAGGCCATTTCCACCGCGAGGGTCCAGAGGTCCGCTCGACGATTTCCCTGATCCTAGAATGATGCCTGGCAGATTCCCTGAGGAGTTTGATCGTCTAGGGCACAATGGTCCTCGTCCCGATGACTTCGATCTTCGATTACATCCGAGAGAGGAATTCGAGAGGCCTGAGATGCGACGTATGCCTGTGGACGAGTACGAGGCTGAGAGGTTCGAGTTCGAGAGACGTCAGCGGGAGGGATTCGATCCCAGAATGGCTGATGGATTTGATCCTCGATTGCATCCTGATCATCCGGACTTTGATATGAGGAGGCGTGAATTCTTTGGACACATGGATCCTGGATTCGGACCTATGATGAATTCTAGGGGGCCAAGGGGTCCGATGGGGCCCGAGGCTTTCGGGCCGAGACCAGGCATGGGAAATCGAGGGGGTCCACATGGTAAGAGTCTGTAGATGTCATTTCTATGAGTATAAAAATTAGAAATTCTACAAATATAAATGCCTCAGTAAAAAAAAAATCGAATATTATATTACATTATAGAGGAAAACAAATTTGACCAAGTTTCTTAAAGAACTATTTTCATATGACAACTTGATAAAATAGATTGATCATAACAAACGTTGCATTTTTTTCAAAGTATACCAGAATTAATTTTCTCCCTTATAGGTCCCCCGATGTTTCACCCCCGGGGCATGGGTCCGCGAGGAATACGTCCAGGAATGCGTCCATTCGGTCCTCGAGGACCTCCCTTTGATCCACGAGAAGGCGAAGCCTTCTTCAGACCATTTGACGAGGGTCCCGGTCGCGGCCCCATGGGTCCATTCAGAGGCCCTCACATGCCAGATGGAGGGCCCTGGAGAGGTGAGAATGGCCCTTGGATAGACGGCAACAATGGAATTGAGGGTGATGAGGTGGCACGAGAGAATCATCCCAATAGAGACACTCCGAAGGTTCATAAGCATCAAGATAGGGATAGCAGGGACAGGGAGCGAAAATCCCGGGACAGAAAGTCTAGGTGGGGCAACGCCAGCCCCTCTCAGGAGCAGCCGGATGGACCACCTGGTGATTGTGAGCTTGGAAATACCAGAAAAGAGGGTGGACACGAACGTGAGGAGAATTGGGAGGAGCCAGCTCCTCTAGCAGCTTCAGCAGTTGAGTCACCTCCCCGGGAGATTAACGAAGAATCAAAAAATTCTCTGCCAGATGGGCTCATGGAAGAGGAGGCGATCAGGCCAAGTGAAGGTCGTCATGAGGCTCCTTATGGGGATAATCATGTACCAATTGACGAAAATGTTCTAGAACAATATGACGATCGTATTAATGCGGCGAAGGAAGGCGTCGATATCCCGGAATTCTGTGAAAATAAGTTCAGTGAAGAACTAGCAATCAGTACTGACAATGTACACACATCTGGCCCGTCTGAATCCACCGATCATTGTGAACAAAGTAATGTCGCTGAGCAACCGCCAGGCACTGAGGCTTTGTAACGGCTCTAAAGGACATTTCTATTTCCCCATTGATGAGATAATTCAAGGATGAGAGTGACCAAAGTATTGAGACTTTCTCTGGGGATCTCTCAAACCCCTGAATGTGTAAATTAAATATCCGGAGGCATTAATTGAGGTGTAAATAGAGGACATTGAAAAGGCTAGGTAACGAGGAAACAAAGTGAAGAGAATGTTTTTTTTCTCGCTCTTTGAAGATTGTGCTGGCCTTTTTCGGAGTGGTGGGGATACTGTGAGTCCAGTGAGTCTCAATTAGAATATTCTTCTTCTATCTGTCTCTCTGATTTGTTTGTTTTTTTTTCTCGTTTACTCTTTCTTGAGTAGTCCGCGGTTGTGGAGAGTTAAAATTTTTCACTAACTTGGTAATAACTACTGCTGCTTAAAAGAAACAAAACATTGCTGTGATAGTGAACACAGGACCTAATTTCACATTCGATGTACATAGGGTATTTATAACAAAACGTAGATTGGTTCTTTATTGAAGATTCAACTGAGGGATATACCATAGTTTTCGATATGTTTGACAATGAAAAACCATGGAAGGACAACCGTAATTTTTGGCTCAGAGATAATTGATTAATCGAATTGATTGATTATTGTTTCCTCAGGTGAAACATGTAAATATATATATAGATATATATTTTTTAAATTGAATCAATTTATTTAAAACATTCGAATAATGATTTTGACAACGTTAATTTGCTATCAAAATACTGCGAAGGGTACCATACGAAGAGAGTATTGTACCTCGAGGACAAAAATGATAGAGAGAATAATTCTCTGATAATTTATTGAATTGTACATAATTTTATATTTTTCTAGAAATGGAAAAAAACAGACACAACCGAATGAATTGATATTGTGCAGATCATTGCTCAATTTCTATGCAAAAAAATCAATACCGAAAAATAAATATTTTATACGTATTGTTTTTCACCAAAAGTAAATGGCGTTGTCATTCCAGTTTTTTTTACAACAAAAAAATTACATGAGAGAGAGAGAGAGAGCGATTTACCCTCCCATTTATTTTTCAATATTCATTGCAGAAGTTGAAGTAGAATAGATGAAAAAAAATTAGTGTTCAGGTGATACGAATTGTCGAATTATTAAGGAATATGAAATATGAGATTATTGAAAGAGAAAAAAAAAAGTAGATGGTGGAAGTTTCGAATAGCAACTCTGGCTCCTGTGTTCACGCACGCACGTTGACTTGCACGTCTCGCAGCAGCGTTGGAAAACACGCGCTTGCGCTCAAACTGAGTGACAAGTGCAAGGTACTGTTCAATCACAAATTACATTTATCAAGTGAAATGAGAGAACATTGAAAGATAGTTTGAAATTAAATTTTTTTTACTCCCACAATTGAGAGCCACGGACACCATGTCGCACCACTCCGGGGTCCAAAGTACCTCAAGAAATGATCACCGAAATGATATCTGTAACGATTTGTATTTTGAAATTAGATAATTCAACGATGTTATGATTCGTTAGTCGTGCTGGAGGGAAAAATGTAATGTAACTTTTATTTGCAGATTTTGAGAGTTGAGTTCGTCTTCTTTGCAGGACTAGGAATAATCGAGGAAAAAATCATTGACTGTTGTTTGTACTTTGGGGGTGGTATGTGGCCCTCAATTGTTGGTGGAAAAAAATTTGTATCAATGATTTTTGTCTGGTGCTGGTAATTTTCGTATTGAAGTACGTCTGGGGTCTTCCATCTCCAATGAGTCAACTCCTAATCCTCCTCCTAGAGAATAGTGACGGTTTTTTGGAACGATTGAGAACTTTGAAAAATTATCCCCCAACCTTTTCAAATTTTTTCGGCGGGCCAGCTTGGAAATATGATTTTTCATGCTTTCCTCCTTTTATTTATCAATAAGTCAAGGGCTATTTATTTACTTTTCATTTATCCAACGTCAAAATTGTTGTTCATCCATGAAAAAATTTTGAAAATTGTTTTTTTTGAGTTCTCATTACTGAATATTTGAAAAAAAGGAACAACTCATATTTCATGTTTTCTCCTCGGAATTGAGAATCTAGACATTGAGCATCAGAAAAAGAATTACTAAAAGCATTGTCATAGACAACAAAACACTTGAAAAAAAAGATTAATACATAATAATTTAAATCCAATGAATAATTGAAAAAAAACTGTAGAATGAAAGAAAAACATCTTTAAACTGGTCCGCCGAAAAAAAAGTTGAGAAATTCAAATGAAGTTTTTGCTCCTTAAATAGACATCGAAGAAATCGTCACAGCCAGAGACTGACGCATTTGTCGTGAAATACCCCATCTGGATTATGATTACTTTTGCCGTAGTGTTACATTCCTAGCACAAGATTATCTCCTGAGAAATCCTGCTTATTTTCAGTTTAATAAAGAGAGAGATACGAAGAAGTGGATTGACGAGCGAAAAGGCCAGAATTGTTCATCCAGGAACTGCCTTTTTGTCGCTGGTGGACTTGTCATTTCACCTTTTCCTCGAGTATTTTCAAACGAACTGAATAAAATTTGTATCGATTAACGGTTTTTGTCGAGTTACTGATAATCTTCGTCTGATAATTTTCAAGTCATTGACACTCGAGTGTTGTTGTTTAAAGAAGAGTGGCTGAATGATAAATAGTGTTGAGATGAAAAGCATTAAAGAGTGTTTTTTTGGTAAAGCAAGAAAAGGCAAAAACGAGTTTATTGAATATTCGCAAATTGTTTTGAAGAAAAAGTACTTTGACGCTATTATTCTAATAACATTTATTATAAGAAAGATAATAGATAATGTACCCATTTAATGACGAGAATAAATATGTAGAACATTGCACAAGGTGATTGATGATTGCTAAATTACAATAAATAGAGAATTATTATTTCTCTTCTTTCGTTATTCTTATCTTGTGCATGAATGTGTCTGTATAAAACAGTAGAATTCGATAGTTCGTTATATTTTCGATTTTTACTGTCAGTATTTTCACTCTAACTAATCTGAAGTACTGTCCGAAAATGATTTCGATGGGCTGCAAAAGTATCATCGCTCCTCGAAGCATTCGCTAACATTAAACATTCAAACTTTCAGATAATTTTTCATAATAAAAAAAAAAAGATCATGTCAACAACATTTTTAAAAAGTTGGTCATATTTTCAATTACGTACGAGCTACTAGAGGATCTTCCTAATTGTCAGATTAATAATTTTCCAATTATAGAGTACAAACTTGTTCAAAAAATCGGCGAAGGATCTTTCTCGGACGTTCTGAAATGCCAGGATAAAGTCACCGGATTATTTTATGCCTGCAAGAGACTGAAAAGGATTTATCAGTCGTAAGCATCAAATTATTTCCTCCTTGATAGAATTTACGGTTATTTTTTTTTACTCCAGCCTCAATGAGATTTTGGAGAGCCCCGAAGTGATTGTCATGAGGAGAATCAGTCGACATCCAAATATACTTTACATGATTGAGTCTCACTAGTAAGATCATTACAATTAAATGTACAATATCCAATGACTAAAATTGTTCTTGTCTGCTTGCTTTATTTAGTGACCCATTACCCGGAAAAGTCACTCTGATCTTTGAGCTGATGGACATGAGTCTTTACGACCTGATCAAATCTCGAAAGGGGTAATTTCGTTGGTTACTCTTACCGATCTAATTAGTAAACAAGACTTGAATTATTACAGAAGAGTTATTATGGAGTTCAAAGTCAAATCGTACATCCATCAGCTGTTGAAGGGTTTGGATCATCTGCATAAATATGGCATCTTCCATAGGGACATAAAGCCTGAAAATATTCTCGTGAAGGTCTGAATGTTTTGTTTGACGTTCCAGAAAACGGGACTTGATTTTGTTTAGAATATTCATGCACCAAAGGAAAGAAAAAATAATTAATGCATTGAAGGAAAGTCAGTAGAGCTTACGGTCTCTTTTCAATTACAAGGAGGGAGGCAGTTAAATTTTTTCAAAATTGACGAATGAGAATTTGTCATATTTTCTCTGTGAAACGAAAAAAATTATTGGGGATTTTAAAGTTTTTTAATCGCGACTTACATTGATACACCTTGAGAAAATCTGAGGTGGAAATGTCCGAAAATTTCAATTTAAAATCGCAATCTTCAAGTAATTAATTCAGAGTGTTGCTTGTTTTTCCCAAAGCTGGAAGAAGATCAACATATCAAGCTTACAAATCTTATAAATTTATCTGCAATTGATTTCAGTTAAATTATAACTCACCCTGTCTTTTCGAACAATTTGACTTATCATTTACATTTACTTCTGAAGATGGCATTCATTATTTTCTATCAATTTTTAATAGAATACAATGCAGGGGAAACTACTGATATTTGTGAATTTTATTTTGCATTAAGAAAAAAAATAATGGGAATTTTTCTGCCACTATATATCGCTCATAAAATTCCGATCAAATTCATTAACTAGGGAGAAATAGTGAAACTCGCTGATCTCGGTTCAATTCGTGGAATCTACAGTAGAGCCCCTTACACCGAGTACATATCCACCAGATGGTACAGGTCCCCAGAATGTCTCTTAACGGCCGGTTTTTATGGCCCCAAAATGGATGTATGGGCTCTGGGATGCGTATACTACGAGCTCTTAACATTGAAGCCTCTGTTCCCAGGCTCCAATGAAATTGATCAAATAGCTAAGATCCATGGAGTGTTGGGAACACCGCATGCAAGAGTCGTGGCCAAATTTCGTCGTCAGTAAGTTTTCATATAAAAACGTTGATACATCCCATAAGAACAACTTCTTTTTCTTACCAAGGTCTCATTAATTTTGTTTACCTGTTAAGGGTAATTTTCATATTTTCTCCATTCTCTCACGGGTAAAAGCGTGATTAATCATACACTGTTTAAACAATTTTAATCTTCTGTTACTTAATAAATAAATATTATTTTATAATGAAAATTTGTCCACAATTTGCCATCGAATACTTCTTGAAGTTTAAAAAACTCAAATGCACGTAAGATTTGCCATTCTGTTATTTCTCAGACAAAAAAAGACAAAATATTCATGTCTAGGATTTTTCTCTGAGCACAAAATCCAACTGAGCAAATTCTTCACAGTAAATCCAAAAACTGCGACTTTTTCTTCCCCAACAAACCGGGAACCGGTTTTTCAACTCTCATTCCTCATGTGACTGACGCTGGAAAAGAACTGCTGAAGATGATGTTAATCTACGACCCAGAGAACAGGAGTAATGTTAAACGATTACTGGAGAATCGTTACTTCAATGAATTGAGGTGATCTTAACAGAAGCCTCCGTATTTATTGGAAATAATCATTTATCTCTGTTTTATTTAGAGAGCACGAATCTCCGAGGCAGGCGAGCTCCTTCCCCCAGGCCAGTAGCTCCCCAGAAGGATCCCAGTGGAGGAATCCAATGCTCATGAGCTACATAACTTCTGAAAAACGTCGTAAATGCAAAGTACAGCTTCTCATAAATTTTTGTATCTTTTCTGAAATATTAATTACCAAAATAGGATGAAAGCTCTTCTAATTTTTTCATTTTCTTGAGTAATGAAAAATTATTGAATTACTTCGGGATTTTTTCCGGATGCATTTTTCAGAAATAAGAGAATGCGGAACTCAATGAGTTCTTTTCATGCAGAGATGAGTATAATCATAACTTTCAAGTACCAGTAAAACTGGAATCTGCTAATGAGTAATATTGCTCAATCATTGATCAATTGGTTAATTAATAATTCAATTTAATTGTTCATTAAAAAATAATTCGGTTTCGAAATAAATGATCATCACACGGGGACAATCTTTCAAGCAAAAATTACCGTTCCGTTTGATAATCGTACAGCATTTTCGACGTTTGAGAAAAATTACCCAACTGCATAGTCAAAGTCATCATCTTTAAGATAAATTGTGCCGACGCCTAGACAAGTTTTATTGAGGGGTGGACAATTTTAACAGACGTCGGACGTTGGGGAATTTGTCGCGGAAAATTAGTCTAACATTTATTATGCAGTCAATAAAAATTATGCATACATTTACAAAAACTTTTATTAAGGAATCAAAAAATTTCACTGACCAGTCGGATAATTTTTCCCGACCGGCCAAAATACTACATGATGATATAATGGAACGGTAATTTCTACTGACTTTTTTTCTCCAGGCAGCTAATACTGCATTAACATTATTAATTATATTATTAATTTATAAATGTCCATAAAAAATAACTTTTTTGAACAAAGCCGTTTTACGTCAAGATTAAATTCAAGTAATATTACGAAAATAATCATTGATACCAATTCCTGTTTCTTTCGACTCATCTATTACAGCCTTTGAGTACACGCAGGCCGAAATTTCTCGAGGAGGCAAACTCCAAGGCCCCGAGGATAATCGCCTCCAGTCCGATTGCAAGACCAACAGTCTCCAGTAAATCAAATACTTCGAAAATAGCAGTCTCAGAACGAGGCGATAGCACTGTCTCCATAACCGATGGGAAAAGACCGAGAAATAACTTGTGGAGGAGGAATGTGTACTCCACGAGGACAGAGAAGACCAGCGATTCGCCGAGATCAACCTTCAGCACTAGATTACCAGTTATCAAATATAACAGTACGAGATTGGAGGTAAATGGGGATTCCACGAGAAAAATTGCACCGAGAAGCAATCAGTCACTAGTTTCTTCCCACTACAATCTCAGAGGGAGCGCTCTCAATACAAATGTCGAACCGAAGCCCTCACAGGAGATGAACAGGTTCTTCCAAAAAAGTGCTCACTAAAATATTCCATACACAGGAAATTAACAATTTTTTGCATAATTTTTGTGGGCGCAGATTCCTCCCTGAAATTGTACAGAAGCCGGAGGTCAAACGTAGACTCTCGAATTTCTCAGTGCCAACACAGGAATTTAAAAGTAGAGACGGAGAAAGAAATACTCGTTTGACAACGATAACAGAAACCAAATTACCCCTAATTCACATTCGATCTCCAAACATCAAGAGTCCCGCTAAGAAGATACCCAAACACGAAACTCCAGCCGAGAGAGTCAACACGACCAACAAAAACACTGTAAACAAACGTGTAAAGGGTAAATAATTGAATCAATAACGTAAAGCCTTCATTTATATTAACTCTATATTTTTGGAACTGAAAAATTCATAAAGAAAAAACAAACACAACTGATATTTTTTTCAATTCTTCGTGTGATTTGGAGCAATATGGTTCAGAATATCGACTGTGGCCTGTGAGAGATTTTGGGTATACTTAACGAATAATCATTTACTATTTTGTAATTACAAAAAAATAACCTAATCATGATTTCGAATAGCAAACGACTTTGGTAAATTTTATTTACCAAAGTCGGCACAATAATAAAAAAATTGACTCTTCACTGTGACAATGGAAAACAATTTTTATGTCTCATTAATATAATAATAATATCCTTTGGAATACGAAATTCACGTGAAAAGTATAAAAAAGAACCCCAGATTTACATAATCTAAGAAAAATGATGATAAAAATAAAAATTATGTACATCTTATGTTACGATGTTAGTAAAATATATTTCATCTGTATTGGTAAATATAAATTGATAGGAAAAAACTTATCTGTCTAAACGACGTCGTTGCTTATTGCATTTTTTTAATCATATATTCCAAAATATATGAAAATTATCGTCAGCATTTGCAGACGATTTACTTACAGTTGATATATTGAGCAGATACTGTGATCTATACGTTGTGCGTTTTTCTTTCATCGTGCTATGCGGAAAAGTGACTATAACATTCTATTTCCACGAATTTTGATGAAAATAATTGTTCAATACTCATGGAAAAAGCGTTGGTCGAACCAAGGGTATCTATCCCAGGACTCCTCTTTTCCCTAGTCCTTACGAAATATTCTAATCTTCAATTTTTTAATCAGTTGTACCATTTTTCCTATATAATGTGATCTTTAGGCAGCCCGGATTAGCCTCAGAGAATCTGAAATCAATAAAGAAGATAAAATAGAAGTAGAATCAATACAGGAATCGGCTGTTATCGTTACTATTATAATTTTCCCTTGATAGAGTTGCAATAAAAAAAATATCCAGACTTAGTTGAAATTAAATTCTACAATGAAAAATACATTCGGTAATTTCAGTTCTTGAATTGAAAACTGAATGAGTAATTCAAACTATTCGATTTTTAAGGAATTGCTGAAATAACGACATGAAAATAGAGTCATTAATTATCTTACTTGATATTTCTACTAGTAAGCTTTTGTGACACAGCAGGTTTAATTTTACTCGTTCCGTTGTTGCTCCTGGCCCCTCTCCCGGTTATGATATATATCTTTGAAGAGCGTTTGTTGCTCCTCATGAGTTTATCCAAGTGATATTCCAGAAATTCGTCCAGAGCTTTGAGAGCCTCTGAAACGAACAAATTATGTAGATCGAGAATTTCCTCGTCGTTCCAAGACTGAGCCTCCGCGAAAGCACTGGCAGCCGCTGCATGAGCAGCATCTATATTTTTAGTGTGCAATCGAGCCTGCAATCATGAAAACAAACAAGGTCATATGATGAGTGGTTCGAAAATGAGGTTTAACAATTTTTGGAAAGAAAATAAATATGGAAATCATTGAAAACGACTTTTCCGCAAATGGTGAAATGAGTCAACTCACCACTTGAGAGTAGTAAGCAGCAACTCCAGGGCAACCCTTCCTGTAGGCTTCAGCGGCTTTATTATAGTTCTGAATCTTCAAGGACAATTGCCGTTGAGCTTCCTCCCTGGAGTCCCTGGCATGTGCCAGAGCATTGTTGTATCCAAGTCTATCATCTTCAGCTGTAGTCCGCACAACAATAATAGGTCGCGTTTTTTCTCTAAGATTTCTGTCCTCCTCCTTTACTTTGTCCATCAAAATCTTCTGCTTCTTGAGAGTATCACAAGGAATAATGCGTTTTCCAGTATTGATCTCAATGACCTCAAAAGCCTCTTTGAAATTTCCATTGTGAGCTTTTAAAATCTCATTGAAACTGTCTGGATCAATATCAGGTATTGCTTCGTTGAGCATCTGACGAGACAATCTGGCCGCTAAATCATCAGGTGCTTCTCGACATACAATTGACTTCAATTCATTCTTGTACTTTGCCAAAGCCAACTCCATATCCATAATTTGTTCTAAATTGGGCTGGGAATCATTGTCGAATGCAATTGCCCCTTCAAGTTCCATACTACGTTCCAATGATCTCGCCAGTTCCGCATCTTTCGCCATCATTTGGTCCAACTGTTCGTGCCTTGTGTTGGCCTGGTGGTAAAGGCTCTCGATCCAGCTCGCGTATAATTCCTCGGCTAATGATTTCTTAATCTGAATCACTGGCGAGAAACTTTCGGGGATATGAAAGTTCGGAATGCCCAGTGTTTGTTCTAGACCTTTTATACAATCAAATCCAAGGTTTAATTCCACTAGGTCCTCATTTTCCGAACTTTTTTCATCTTCCATCGATTCCAATCGGCTTATTGACGTTGTTGATGTTGATGCTGCATCATCAGACAAGTCTGCTGGTAGATTTTTCATCAGTGCGGGATTCAATACTGTGTCTTCATTTATTGTGGCTTCCTCTATATCTTTTTCTTCATCTTCCTCCATTTCGTCCCTGAAATCCTCTGGAGATGTTGAGCTTTGCGACGAACTTGAGAGAACTGGAGATGAGGATTTTACCGATTCAGAGGCATTGGAAGTAAAATTATCTTCGTCTTTCTCAACTCTGGAAGATTCTTCTGACAAGACAGGATTTTCCTCCGCCATTTTGATGATTATGTTTTCAGTACCGCCCTCGAGGAGTAATTCCACTGCCCAATCGAGATCCTCCTTAACTTTTTCATATATTTCAACGAGGTAGTCCCTTGGGATATGTGGAAATAATTCCATGAGCTCGGGGAACCGGTCCTTCTTCGCCTCTGCATCTTCAACCTCTGGATTACCTTCACTGAAAAATATATCTCCAGTCATTGAGCTTTTGTCTAGCATTAATTTGAGCGGCGGCCTCTCGGGTTTGGGATTAGGTATACCTTCATTTATTAGTCTATTAAAGGCTGGAATTACTCTGTACATTGGCTCAGAGGTGCCTCCAATGTATGAAACATTAAAGTCGTAGTAACTCGTGTTGGTTGAGGCATCTTGCTTCTGAACATTTTGGTTTATTGCCTTGTCCGGTGGACTCAACTTGGGAAGTAACAGATCGTCGACTGGAAATGGAGACTCTTTCCATGTAATTCGATTAATGTTGTCGAGTATTTCAACTTGTTTACTGAATTCTTCTGACACTGTTGGAATAGGATTATCCACAGGAATTGTAACGTCTTCCTCTCTTTCATCGAGAACTTTCTCTGGGCTCTGCAATTCAGCATCAAAAGCATTAGCGGCCTCCAAGCTGGAGGTCTTGATGACCTCAGACGATTCATTCCCGAGTGAATAAAATTCTCCTTCATCATTCT
Source organism: Psyttalia concolor (assembly GCA_030522845.1). Lineage (NCBI taxonomy): Eukaryota > Metazoa > Arthropoda > Insecta > Hymenoptera > Braconidae > Psyttalia > Psyttalia concolor. Next base: position 22,571 of record JAPYZM010000146.1, read on the forward strand.
TATCATCGCACTTTATCCCCTCCAACAAAACATCATTATCTGTGCTATTTATCGCAGCTCTTATCTCAGCTATGGGACTTTTGAAGACTTTCGTGTCATCCACGAACATTAATTCGGATTTTTCATTTGGTTCAGAGTTTGTTTCCAATTTAGGCTCCTCCAAAATGGAAAATTCTTTCAGCTCTTTACCCTGTTCAATCTCTGCATTTATCAACTGCTCTTCTTCATGAGTATTACCTAATATTGATGTCTTTATTATATTAAAGATGGTTCCTAGTGTGGATTGAGCCTGAGGTTCTTTCGATTCCTCCGCAGTCTCAACATCCGACAGATTTTCTGCATCTATAAAACTCAAATCTTTATCCTCCCCCGAGCTATTCTCGATTTTCTCGTCCTCTATCAGTGTTTCATTTTCATGTATAGACAACTCTTCATGTCGCGGCGAAACTCTTCCTTCTTTGATTAATTCGGAATTCTCCTCCTTCTCGATATTCTCAACCGGTTTACTCAAATCAGTATCATCCACCGCTCCTTCGAGAAGACTAACAGCAATATCCTCGACATTTTCTATCTCCTGTTCCTCAAACAATTCAGTAATAATCACAGTCGATTGTCTCCGCTCAGCTCTTACAAATCCTCCGGCAGTGCTGTTGTAGCCCTGCGTCAATTCACTCAGGAAATTATGAACTGCTGATCTCACCCCATTATCTCCATCTTTGAGCTCCTCCCAAGAGTCATCTCCATTTCTCTTTCCTTTCTTACCGAACTCTTCATCTTGCTCCTGCATCTCCGAGCAGTGGGACGAAATGTTTTCGTCATTTGTAACACTGGCTTCTTCATTCACAAGATCTGGAATACTCATAACGTCCGTCGATGCTACACTATTCTTCCTCTCCGATCCAATAGCTCCAAACACTTGTAGAAAGTGTTTCACCTCTGGAGAAGGTTTGTACTCATCGTTCTCAGAGGACTCTTCCAGATTGTCTCTCTCCACTATTTTCTTCTTTCCCTCCGAATCCTCAGAATCCTCGGAACATCCCAGATCATTAATAGTGATTGGAGTCGATGATGAACGTTCCACATCAACAGACAATCCTTCATCTTCATTTCTCTCCTTTTCCTGGAGTTTTGCCACTCGAGGATCCCTTCCCGGCTCATACCGTAACGAATATGTCATCAGCAGCTTGTCTCCAGTGATGCCAGGCTCAAACCGCAAAAGCATCTGTTCAATCTTATCCTTCGGTACCCCATGAGTATTTTTCCTCGCCAATTCCCGGGGTTTTTTCGCCCACGGAGTATCAGACTCCATCACCTCAACGATATATCCGTATTTTACAGCTAAAGCTGCATAAGGACGCATCTCCCAGGCTTGAGTGTTCGTGTTATCGACAATGATTGGAGTTTGCCCGTTGTTAAGAGCCTCGTAAACCCTCTTCTGGGTCACAGTATGAGCATCGCTCAGTTTCTTCGGATCGTATATGTAAATGCCACGGCCCAGGGCGACAAAATAATCATCAGCACTAAATATATGGTCAGAGGGATTGCCTCTGACAGTTGTTGAGATGAGACTTTTGGCTAGGGTGGACTTTCCACTGCCTGGCAGGCCTCTTAGCAGAATCATAATTTTATCTCCACTCATTATGGCTCCCTTTATTCTGTCTATTGTTGCCTGGTGGACTGATCGTTTAGGGGTCCTCGGTGGGGATGGGGTTGAAATGGTCTCGGTTTTGTAGCTGCATGCCACCTGGGGAGGAATCTGGATCGACGATGACAACAGCTGGGACACATTGACGGGTATTGATGTGGGGATGATACAGTTGAGCTCCTCCTCAATGACAACATCAGCATCATCATCGTCTGAGGAGCTCTCCATACCTACCGTTCGATACTGCACCTTTAGCCCGCAGAGTTCGGACTCCTTCCTCGGTTTATTTTGATTGCACGCTGGATTTTTGTCTGATAATGTTTGAGAGTTAGGATTTAGACTGCGAGGGGTTGTCGCGATCTCCTTGAAACTCTCCGCCCAAGGATTTGTGGCCTGAGGAATTTGGGGCAGGCCAAATTGAGCCTCCATTAGGTCAGAATGATCTTTCCAATTTTTCGTGTCTGCTTTGCTCTGGGCCATCGGTGGATCCCAAATTGAATCGATAGTTGAACTCTGTTTTTCGCTATAATTTGAACCTAGCTTGGAGATGTTACCCCTGAAAGAGCCCATCCTATTTTTGGAGGAGGTTTTTTTGATCTTTTCGAATTTTTTGAGTTCCTCTTTCTGTTTTTGCAACTCGGTTTCATCCATTTTGTAGAAATCGGTCTCGATCTCTTGGGCATCCATCTGGTTACCTAGGTCTTGAGAGACGAGAACGAAGGCCTTTCCCCCCTGCCAACTCTTGCTCTGGGGCTCAACTGTTGAGGATAGGGCTATGAGGGCATCAATGCAGGATTGGAGCTCCCAGTTGCAGCTATTGGCTACTGAGAGGATTACCTCCGATTCTAGGGTATGTTGAAACATTTCGGTTAGACCTGACAGCACCTGTTGCTGATCCTCCTTTGTTGGTTTTTTTGGATTTACACTCGAACGATTTTTACCCGAGGGTTTTCCTACTGGAGCCACTGGAGGCCATTGATCATTCGATGCCATTTTCTGGGTTACACCTTCACATCAGCTCACCTGCAATTCGACTTTATGACATTGGCTAAAAATACTTTTGTTGGGGATGTCTTCTTTCTCAGCAATAATCAAGACGAAAATATTGAGTCAGTTTCATTGTTGATGAATTTTAGGTGAGTTTCGGGGAATAAACTATCTGTGTAAACGTACCTTAAGAGATAGTTGGAAGTTTGGGTTGCTCAAAATCTTTATGTAAACAGAGAAAACTGGGAAGATGTGGCCCAAAAAAACACTTTTTTAGAGTTGCCAATGTGTGAGTCTGTATTCCTGGTATATGGAAGTTTTGTGATGCTGCCGTGATTGTGTGTCATCAACAATACGTACAGAGTGGGAAACATTTCAACTAAAAGTCCCAGTCTAGGGAATCAGTAAGCCACCCGGCATTTAATTTTTACCCTAGAGGACAACCTTCAAGTCGTCTTACACATTTCATACGACAGCAAATTGATAATATATTGTTTTAATCTTGTTCCGGCGAATTAAATTTAATTACCTGTGGATTCATCATGGGAATATTGGAGAAAATATCGGAGATCGAGAAGGAAATCGCGAGGACACAGAAAAATAAAGGTTTGTAAATTTTTAGGTTAATTTATCAGTCTCTACATTTACTCCAAAACATGTCAATAAATTAATTGTTTTTTTTTCAGCCACGGAATATCACTTGGGACTGCTCAAAGCTAAATTAGCTAAGTACAGGTCACAGCTCCTCGAGCCCTCTAAGAAGTCTGAAAAGGGTGAGGGGTTTGATGTGTTGAAGTCAGGGGATGCTAGAGTGGCATTAATTGGATTTCCATCGGTGGGAAAATCCACTTTACTGTCGACACTCACTCATACAGAATCAGAGGCTGCTTCTTACGAATTTACAACGTTGACATGCATCCCTGGAGTCATTGAGTATAAGGGAGCTAATATCCAGCTACTGGATTTGCCTGGAATCATCGAGGGAGCTGCACAGGTATGACACAACGCACGAATCCTTAAATATACATGAATACGCCTCTCTAACGATGCAATTTTGATTACCCAAAATTCACTTAAAACTTAAAACAAATATCTCTGAGGTAAAAAATTGTTCCATTTGACTCTACCAATCTTAAGCAATTAAGAATGGAGAGTAATTCATTGTTATTGAAATAGTTGTCTTTTGAAGTTAGATATTTCTCTTCTAGGGCAAAGGTCGAGGTAGACAAGTGATCGCTGTCGCCAGAACAGCAGATCTGGTCCTCATGATGCTGGATGCAACTAAGCAAGACGTCCAGAGACAACTACTGGAGAAAGAGCTGGAGTCTGTAGGAATTAGGCTCAACAAACAAAAGCCAAATATTTATTTCAAAATAAAGAAAGGCGGTGGACTGTCGTTCAACTCGACCTGTCCGCTCACCAAAGTCGATGAGAAAATGGTGCAGATGATTTTGCATGAGTATAAAATTTTTAACGCAGAGGTTTTGTTCAGAGAGGACTGCACGGCTGACGAGTTGATAGATGTCATTAATGCTAACAGAGTTTATCTGCCTTGTCTCTATGTTTATAATAAAATTGATCAAATTTCTATTGAGGAGGTCGACCGTATTGCCAGGCAGCCCAACAGTGTTGTAGTTAGGTGAGCCTATCTGTTTTCTTTATGATTTATCCAAATAATTAAACAATAGACTGTTATAGATTGTTTTTTAATGTTATTTTTATCTAAGTCGTATGTCAACAATTGTTACAAAGCTATTCAATCAAAAATAACATTTAAAAAAACCCGTTCTAGGTTATCAAATCACGGTCGAATGTCTTTATTGTCTATGGTTTAATTATTTTGATAAGTCGATCATTATATTTTGATGGACGTTTCAGTTGTAATATGAAGTTGAATTTGGACTTTTTATTGGAAACTCTCTGGGAGTATCTCTCCCTCATCAGAGTATACACGAAGAAGCCCGGGCAGCCCCCAGACTTTGACGACGGCTTGATTTTAAGAAGAGGAGTCACTGTGGAACACGTTTGTCATACAATACATCGAACACTCGCTGCTCAATTCAAATATGCACTTGTCTGGGTAAATCTCTTTTTTTCTCATTACTAAAGAATTTCTTATTTCCCCATGAGAATTATAATTAATACATTTATTTTTAAAATACAGGGCACAAGTACGAAGTATTCACCTCAAAGGGTGGGCATTCAGCACACGATGCATGACGAGGACGTTATTCAAGTTGTTAAGAAGTAGATAAATCTTGACTCTTGAGGAGTCTTGAGGATATGAGTACCAGAGAATCCCAATAAATATTTGTTACAGGCAATGCATTTTTTATAAATGGAGAAATAATAAAAATCATAATTATTCAATTTTCCCGCTTCAAAATGTTTATTTCCGGAGGCGGTGAATTTAAATTTGATCAGACGACCACTGTCTTTATGCCCTCATTCTTTAAATAATTGTTCTATGCTCTTACATGTTTTTATTTTACTTTCTGGTTTCGTTTTTAATTTATCATTGGAACAATTTTTCACTGAAGTTATTATTTATTTTACAGAGATTATTTTTAAAATAACTTTCCCCAATTTTCGAAAACTTATTTATTTTGTGAATTATAAATTAAAAAAAAAAATCTTTAGGTGGAATATAAAAATATCCATCTGATAATTAACATTCTGCTGAAATGTCATAAGTCGTTGAAAAAAGTTGAAATATTATTCGATAAGGCGAAAGAGCAGTACTTCTAATAACACAAACAATTATGTCATTTTTTCATTAGTATTTCATTAGTATATAAAATAAACAAATGAAATGAGATTTACCCACTTTATAAAATGTAAAACAAGTATCCCAAGGAATTAGTAAAAATATTATTTAATAAGAGAAATGCAAAAAAATTCTGCAATCAATTTGTTTTGTAGAGTCACAAAATCCCAAAAACCGCCGAAATAATTAAAAAGAGGGGGTGTTTTATCATCCCTGAGCACGAGCGCCATCTCTGCAGACCGGTGAGGGGGCCACCCTCCGCTACCACCACCCGTGTTACAATCGCGGAAACGAGTCGGTCGTATTCTCTCCCTTGTCAGTGAACCGTAGTACTGAGAGATTTCCTATTAAACTACCCCCACCCCCTAAAAAAAAGAAACGACAATCACTAATTAACAAAGTCCCGAGTGTTCAGTGGGTGAAAAATTGTGAGCAAAAAGCCTCTTGTGAATCTGTTAAAGCCAATCAAGGAGTTGAAAAAGGTGAGAAGGATCCGTGCGAGTTTCACATTTTTTCCCATCCATATTTTCTTCCTCCCTTCTCGGAAAGATATCTCTTGGGCTCATGTGGACGTGTGGTCATTGCACGGAGTCATACGTCCAACTAGACCCACCATTGAACGATTTTTCATTGCCCCCTGACACTGCAAATCTCATCGCAAGACAGATTCGCCAACAAAAAAGGAAATTGTTATGTGTTGGATCGATTCGGTGGCGTTTTGCTTGAGGCCGACGTACTGGCCCTACGCCGCCCCGTCGATGAAATACTCTGCCTCCATATCAACCCCATTCCGCCACGTTTTTTTGTAAATAATAAGTACCCGTAATCCAGCATTTTCATGTGCTCTGACGTCAGCAGGTGAAATCCTCTCGAAATGAAGGAAAACATTGCCTCGTTAGCTTCACAATTCCACTCAACAAAGACCACCAAAAATGATGGATTTCGTTTTGTGGGGTCATTCAATTAAACACCAGATTATCGAATAGTCTTTGGATGACGTGTCCCTCCACGGGAAAATCCGCTTAGCTCTCCCCATCCAGTCCTCTTCCTGTCTACCATTTCTTGATGTGACTCATGTTCCTCCCCCTTTGGCTACCATTATCTCGCTTCTTCTACTACTAGTTAGGGGAGACTTTGGTTTTCATATGATAAGTCCACCCCCCGGGGCATTTCCTCGCTCTCTTTCTCCTGTAAACACCATAAGCCTCCTCCGGTGGTTCTCCGTCTCGCTTCAGTTCTCATCGCACCTGCCGCAGAGAAACAGGCATTTCGCTTACCCCGAAGAAAATCGATATAAAAAGCAAGCTCCGGAGTGTATACGGGTCTATATGTGTATTACCCTCACGTTTCTATGTGCATGCCAACCACGAGATACTGTTTTTAGGTGTTTCAAACTCATTCCCCAACCCATTTGACTTCATCAATATAAATGAATGTTTTTTTTCTCCGGTTCGAAAGTTTCCCTCTTCAGAGATATTACGAATAATATCCCGGGTGCTACTGGAATAACGTGGTCTTTTATCATTTATCACGAGTAAATGCCAAATGTTTTCATTTTAATTGCATTTTAATTGCAGAGGTGGGCCACGGGCTTTCTAAGTTTTTTATGAGGTGACGAACAAAAAACCGAGCAATATATTCACTGAGATTTTTCATGCGTGAAGGGGGGATAAAACCATTTTTTTCCGTCGCTCTGGATGTATACGAAATAGGCGAAAAAAGTGATATTTCCTGTCCCGCTTGTGAATCCCTTGGCCGATTATTTTTTTCATTCTTGACGCACGTAAAGCCCGCTGGATGAAATATGGAGAGGAATGATGGAGAGTATGTTACGAGTCGCGCAATCCAAAGTCGATATCCACTGGGCAGTTGGTGCTTCCTATAGCTGCTTGTCTCTCAATTCCTTGTTCTACTCAGTCCGATCAACGTCTCCATGAAATGCGGTCCTATCTAATGCGCGTCGACGCGATGAGCGCTTTGGAAATGCAATATCAGAGAGTGGCTTGGTAAGACCTATCTCTGTAACGTCGAGTCCGTCGCGATCCGAGAAGAGCGCCCCGTAATATATAAACGTTGATGGCAGAGAGGGCAGAAATTCTCATGGGGTGGGAGAGGGTGAGAGTTTGAGAAAATTCTAAAATGCCTCCGGCCGAGGTATGCCCACGAATATTTTCGATCATGCGAGCGGGGATCGGGGTCGATTGGATATTGTGTCCCATTCGGGGTTTGTTTATTTTCATGCTTGTATGCTCTATTTTTTTGTCAATTGTTTACTCAATTTTCGATTTTGATTCTTACCCGACGTCTAACTCATTCATTTCAGTCTAATCTCAATCTACTGATATAAACTATTTCACTTGCAATTCATTTTATATCTAGCATCGGAAATTATTTATTAAGGATGTTTCACCATTGTTGATACTTTTTTTTAATGCTTCAGAAAGATTGTGGAATTTTCCTCGCTGAGATCAGAACGTATGAAATTAACCCACTTGATTTCGGGGAAAAATTGATTGCGATTGCGTCGGGAGAAATTGACAGACAATTTTTTTTCATAACGAGCTCTGTATAACGAGAGGTAAAAATACACGGAGAGGAATATTCAATAAAAATCACAGAATAATTCACGTAACCTGCTGGCGTGAATCTCATGTAATTGATCTCTATAGGAATTGAAGAGAATAAATCTGTAACGTTCCGTAAATTCTCCAGTCTGTCACAGAAAGAATATGAAAAGGTCGCGTCATTTGTAAATTGAAGGTGTAAATTCTAACAGAAATTTCAAGAATCATTTTACCCTAAAACATAAAAATTATTAGATGTTTAAGAATTTTGACAGATCTTTCCAGAAAAGTTATAGAACATGTTGTCACAAACAGGTCGTACAACTTACCTGACGATCGATTCTTTTTATAGTTTTACTTTGCTCCTAGATCACACTTCAAACTGAAATGGATAGATCTTTTTATTGGTAATTTTTATTGAATATTTCCCTACGTATAGGAATGAGTAATATGGAGAACTATATTAATCGAGTGGCCTGAAAAAAATCGGGGGTACTGGGGCGAAAGGAAAAATATTTGAAAGATTTCATTCCACGTATGACCTTTTTTGATTTTGGGTAAACATCTTTAATTTTGATCAACGTTGATCCTATCGATATGAAGTATTACAATTTAAAATCTATTTGAAATCTCGCGACTCAACTTATTAACTTATTTATTATTCTGCTGTTGAGCGATGTTCTCCAGACCTCCAATTATTTTGACCTTACCGACCACATTAGATTTTCATTTTTGTTGGTTAAAATGTTCAATTGTCGCGTAAACTATCTCCACTCATCAAATTTTGATGATGCCCTTTGCACTTTTTTTTTGAACTCGTTTAACTAAAAACGTGAACTGTCCCAGAATTTGAGTCACAATTGCACTTCTCAAGGATAGTAGAAGCAATTAATTTTCACCAACAATCGGATAACGTTTCAACATAAGAAAAACAAATTAGTAATTTAACACCCTCGGCCTCTGCCTCATTCAGACGTTTCAGTAAAAATAGAAAAATGGTAGAAAAAGTAGCAAATCAGGGCCTGGTAACACGAACGTCGTCGAATCTTAATTGGAAATGAGATGCTCTCAATACTGAGATCAGATAAATTGGCGAGATAGTAACTAATGAAAAGAACGTTGAGAACTTTTTTCGCTGATTCAAAAATGTCATGTCTCTATTCTCCGAAGATAATGAAAATTGCATTCACACCGGTTCGCAAATGTTACGTCAATATTTTTGTGCGATCGATTAAACTAGAAATATTCCAGAAATTATTGGAAATCTGAGGGGGCTAAATGCTCGAGGCAGCGTGCAGTCCTCAGCTTGACGAGCTCGGGTATTTTCTATTCAAAGTGTTTTTAGCCCCCGTCGCGAGGAGCTATCATTATTTCACAAAAAAATAACTGAATGAATGATAAAGTCTGCAATATGAGCGGATACTGTAGAACAATTTCATTCCTCTCAAAATGGGCAAACTTTATGCAGAGAAATGGATATATACCATCTGGTGGCACATATAATAAAAGCAACGACAGGCGGACAGGCAATAGAAGAGAATCGATCGATCGAATAGTGTCTCGCATCCCGTGGGCACATGAGACACCTTATTCTCTCTATTTTTTTCGTCTCCCTTTTTCTTTTTTCTAAACTTTCATTTTCCTTTTTTTTTTTCTCTTTAAACCGTCTGGCTTCGCCCCAAGTTCGATGGCGAATTCCACTGCGTACGTTTGGGGTGGGAGGGGATAGCGAATTGAGGAAGCGTAAAGAGTGAAAAAGACAGAAGATGAGGAGGGGTAGGAGAGGTGTGAGTCTCGGGTGCTTCTCCCTCGTACTTCTATGGGCTTTTTCGAATGGCTGATGGTGCTTCCGACAAACACACACGTAGAATAGGGATAGGTCGGTGTAGGGATGCGGGCGGCGAGGGGCGGAGGGGCGGGGGTGTAAAGAGGGTGCTTCGAATCCTCTATCTCTCTTAACAACTACTTGAGTCTCCCTGTTGGCGAATGTATTGTGTAGCCACATTTTCCACTGACACTCGGCTTCTGGCGCGAGTTCAAGCGCTCGTTTCAGATGCTGGACAATCGGGGAAATCAGGAAATATGTGACAATGGTTTAATAATTCTTAACTAAAAAAAATCAATGCATGTAATCTGGTTCAGAAGTTTGAACAATTGTCGAGCATTCATTCAAAAACACTCCTAATTTGAGTATAGTTTTCTGTCATTTTTTTTTAAACTGTAAAATAGGATTATAGAACTCCAAGACAATGTTCAATCAGTTTTTATATATCCCCAATTTTTTACTAACGATTTGGAAGCATAAATTCTTTTGAGTGCCACTAGAAATGGATGAAATCAACATAAACAAAAATTATTCGTCATTACATTCTGCATAAATAATAAAGTGACAAATTTTAACAATTAAATTGTTAATAGGGAATTAATCGTCGCATTACATGGATTAAAAAGTGTTTATTTAATGTTCTGAGATTATTTTCTGTTGTTTTATAAAAACATTAGAACCAAGGTCTGGCTACTTCATCGAGAGTACAAACATACTCCAGTCACTTCGGGTAATTGAAATGAAATGCGAGAGGATTTAATGGCCCCCCGGCTCCAGATAAATTCTCAATACAATGCCGTACGTGGAAAAACGATCTGTGGAAGGAAAAAAAAAACGGGCTTGATACCCTTTAAATCCACCGAAAGCTGTGAGAATTAATTTACTCGGTCAACACGCAGAGAACATCAAGGCGTATAAAAGAAGGGAAAACAAATTGTTGAAAAAACACATCAGTGGGAAAACTGCTCGACTCAAGTGGGTGAGAAATTAACGAGTCGGTTTTTCGCGCCGGCGCCAGCCCTTTTTCTCCACCGAGAGCTGCCTTTAAGGATCTCAGAAGGCGAGAAAATCGGAGGAGAGTAAAAAAAAAATTAGGAGAGGGCATTGTCGAGTGGACTAGGCAAGGCAACCAAGTCCACTCCAGTACAATTGAATATGCGTCCTTCATGTGTTTCTGGATAAGTGGAGAGGGTACGGGGGGATGGGGGCACTTAAAGCCCTCGTGCGCCACTCGAAATGTGCCGATTGTAACTGTTGATGCCAGTGACCCCCTATTGATTGCGTTTCTCTGTAGGTATAAAGCCACCCCTGCGTTATCATCCACCAGCCAGTGGCCTACACTACGGGAAATTGTCAGTGGAAATTGCCTAATCTTGTAGCTTTTTGGACGTTCGGAAAATGTTAGTTCATCACTCAATAAAATTTCAGACATTTCAAGAAAAATTATGGACACGGTTGAATAAGTTTCATCAAGCCATGAATAAATTTCACTGGGGGGTTAGATATTTTTTTTTGAATCACCAGATAACTTTTATTAAGTAGTCGAGAAAGTGTTGCAATCGGTTGGCCCATTTTTACTAAAAATTTTAGAAAGTTTTGAGGATATCATACGAGGCTGTTTAATAAATCAATGGAAACCAATTTTTTTAAAGCAAAAGTGAGAAATGTCGAGAAAGTTTAGATTAATTAAAATTAGGGATATGTTCCTGGGAAGGCAAATTTACTTTCTCTGCGGTCGCCTGGCGAACCCCCAATGCATTCACCTTTTATTCCCTTTTATAACAGGTTTTTACTCACACCGGTTTCAGCCCTTTGTGAGGATGTCCTTTCTACGATAAAAATTGACCTTTAGGGAGCTTGAATGGGGCAATTTGTCTGAATAAAAGGTCACATTTGTTGTGTCATTCAAGATTTTCCCCCAATTGAAAGAATCACTCGTTATTAGTTGAACTTTTTTTCACTGGTGAAAAAAATGTATTCAAATGTTGGAATTATTTTTGCAGAAATTTTTGAAATATAATTTCATAAGCTAATTTTTTCATGAATGTCAGACAAACAAATAAAAAATGAAAAAAAACTTGGAAAATTTATGCGCTGCAATTTTTATTATAGGACATTTAAATCTACTAATTTTTTTCCGCCAAATATCTCTCAACAAAATGACACATGGAGAGAGTTTTTTTCAGTAAAAATTGCGATTCCGTTTGGTAATTGTGTAGCATTTTTGACGTGCGGGAAAAATTACCCAACCGCATAGTAAAATTCACGATATTTAACCAAAATTATGCACACGTCTAGACAATTTTTAGCGAGGGGTAAATAAATTAAACTCAGAATTGAGGGAATGTTTCACGCTAAACTAGATAACTTTTATTAAGCAGTCAAACAATTTAACTGAAGCGGTACGATAATTTTTCCGGACCGGCTGACACACTACACGATTATATAACGGAGCCGTAATTTCTACGAATTTTTTTTCTCCGTGTAGAACAATTTTTCTACTAAACGTTAATTGCCATTCTGACTGAATTAAAACAAATTGGCAGTTTCTTCTATTGAATTTTTTCAATCGCGATGTCTTGACTAAGATTCTATCCCTCGTTCGGAGGCTAAAGAAAATTTCCTTATGTCTGCAATAGGATAGATAGGATATATAAGATTGGAAATTTAATACCCCGTGACCGTTTGAGAGTGTATCACGTTCGGTTGCCGACGAAATGGCGTGGTTTTGCTGGCCACCTGACGCCTCCGCTTGGTTTTCAGTCGTGGACTCCTACGGGACTCCTGGAGAGATCGATCAACATTTTTTTTTTCATTATATATAACGATTCGTTTTCACTGTTAAAACGACAAGATTGTCTAATTGGGAGGCTGAACGACTTCGATTCCCAATGCTCGTCATTAATTCACTGCATGCATTCTAATAATAATATTGAATGGAAATGGAAGACCACTGTCTGTTTGCATTTCAGCGAACTCAGTACTATCCAATGATCAATAAACGAGAATAAATGGGGGAAAAAAGAATTTCAGTGTAGGTTTGCCAGTGGCCGGTGCAATCATTCAATTTGAAGAACACCTGTACGTGGGAAATGGGTTGACACACTAGCAATCCCAGAGTGATTCGGTGATGCAATCGTGGATCCCTTGGGTGAAATCCACTTGTATGTCAATCAGCATCAATGGAATCCTCTACAAACTGATATCTTTAGTTCTCTCATTAACAAGATTGAAGCTGGATGCAAATAAAAATAGCTTCGTCTCAGTGGTCTGGAATTTAAATTTTAATTAACAGATTTGAGAATAATTTGTTTCTACTTTGAAAGAAAAAAATCCTGAACAGAAACCTGCAGACAATTATGTCTGATTTTTCATGTTGTTGCACTTGTTTCACTATCTTTGTAAAATACTTTGAAAATTTGATTTATAGCAATCAAAGTTACGTCGTACACGCAGAAAAAAAAAACAGTAGAAATTACAGCTCCATTTTATACAAGCTCCATGTAGTATTTTAGTCGGGGGATAATTCCCGTACCGCTGGGTGAAAATTTGTCGATTGCTTACTAAAAGGTCAGTGATATTTGTTAACTTCTTAATAAACTTATTCTAGACGAATGTTCAATTTTTGTTGACTGCTTAATAAAAGTTATCCAGTTTTCTGTGAAAAATTGCCCAACTGCTTAGTTTGATTTGTTTACCCTTACTAAAAAATGTCTAGACGTGTGCACAATTTTTGTTAAAGGTATTGAATTTTACGATGCGGTTGGGTAACTTTTTCCGAACGTCGAAAATTTTACACGATTACCAAATGAAACGGTAATTTTCTTCAAAAAATTTATCTTCGCGTCGATAATAATAATTATTCACAGAAGTCTAATTCAATGCATCACTTAACGATCTAAAAGTTCTTGAAACATGTATCGATTGGAGAAGCCTCATCCTACAGAAGATGGCTTTCACTTTACGGTTCATGCGTTTCCTCCAAAACCTGCAATTACTAATTTCAATTTTCCTCCAAATCCAAGTGGAGACTGTGTTGACGTCTCGACGCGTGAAATACAGAGCTTCAAGGAGTCTAGTACCCGGGCTCCACCAAAAGTTCCCAGTTTCCTTAACACTTTAAACTCGGAGCCAAGGGGAATGAGAGGATTGTTGGCGTGAATATTCTCCCCGACTTGTCGTCACATTGTCGGAATTCGTGTATCTGGTAGGGAGAAAAAACATTGACGATCTCTCCCAGTTTTCCACTCAAGTTGTCGCGAAGCAAAGGTCTCAGGAAACTGACAAGTTGTTCGGTGAGTTTCTCGATTATGTTCATGGCAATTAAAGTCCATCCTGATCGGATAATTGGTGGTATCAACGATAGTTAATCAAATTAGTGTTGGCAGGCAGCTTATCAGGATACGAAGACTGTTGAAATTTCTCGGAATATCGGGAAACCCGATATTTCGTTCTATTTCTTACCGATAGTTAGCATAACCGAAAAGCTACTATGTTCATTTGTTCATTAAATATGAGGAAGACGAGTTTGGAGAGTTTGCTCCGAGTTTGGATGGCCCAAAGTGGAAAATTTCTACATGAACGACACGATCTGGTGACAATCCCATTCTGCAGGCATGTTTTGAGCAGAGTCGAGACTTAACAATTCTCCCGCGATTATATCAACAGATGAATTGATTCCCACCCCCATAATTCTCCCCCAAAATTCCCAAATCCAGATAACTGGAACCTACAGCTGGTGGATCTATGACAATAGCTAGCCATGGTCAACCTAAATCTGAATGGCTAGTGAATATTCCGGAAAAGTCGGGAATTGGAAACGGTTTTCGCTTTGACATATTCAAAAGTTCGGATAGAGTTTCGCTTACAAGATAAAATATCTATTTATCGAACTGTGGGGAATTATTTTTCAGAAACTTCCCCTCCTAGTTTCTCCCAAATTTATTAATACCTTCTTTAATAAACAAATAAACGCAACTAATTTTCTAATTTAAAAAAATTGCCCCAATTTCCAGATAATGGAAACCGAGTCAGAGAAAATGTCAACAAGTTGGCGATGACAAGTTTGATATTGGAGAACGCTGATTTGAATCGTTTGTTTCCAAAATGCCGGCCTAAAGCTGGCAATCCCCAGCCGTTGGGGACAACAGATACGCAGCATCAGTTGAATCAGCATCAGCCGCATGAACGTCGTAATAACGTGCAGAAACAGGAGTCAGCAACGTATACGTGTACGCTGTCGTCCTCCACGTCGTCGCCAGCAAGTATCACCATTACTGGTGCCGGTGGATTTCCAGCTGACGACATGATAGATCTGGAGCACGACACCACCGACAGGCAAGTTATAGAATTATTGCTGCAGCACTAGGGGTTGATTGAGTTTAATCGAACAAAGGATTGCCGAGACAATTCAAATATTTTCTAATGTAATCAGAGGATGCAACTTGGGCAAGAGAAATATATGTGCTTATTATTATTATTATTTTTCCCCATTATTACTTACCTCAGTTAATTCTCAAAGTCTGAGTTTTCCACTGTTTCTGTACTTTCGTTCATCCAAGGCTTGTGTTTATGGGCGCACGTTAATTTCCGCAAATTCCTCCACCCTCTGTTGGAAAATTGGAGCAACCAACATCGATCCACATCTGCCCTAGCTTCCTCGTTCCCATTTTGCTGTGGAGAAGGAAAATGTACATGAAGGAAAAAAGGGGTTTCATTTGGAGCTCCTGTTGCACGCCGTTACCGAAGAAAAAAACTATACAGATATTCAACCTGTTCACTAATTTATTTAGACATTTTTTTTCATGCAAGGAGATTCTGTTGACGTCTATAATCATAGAGTTGCTCTCTAGGAATAATGTGGGGGGTTCTTCAGAAATTTGACTGCTCGTAGAGAGGACCTCCTTGCAACAATTACAATTGACTGATTTTATAATTTATTGAGTTTTGTTGACACTCCTCAGTTTATTTTGAGTCTTTTAGTATAGTATACCAAGTTGCGTCCGTAGGTGTAGAAAGCGAGCGACGAGTCGAAGGAAAAAAACAGGTTCGCTGTCCCGTAGGACGGCTGGCGTGATGCCGGGTTTCGAGGGCCAGACGGGTCAGAATCAGCAGTTACAGGTCAATCAGCAAACTGTTATGTCTGCCAAGCAAACGTCTTCCAGTTCCTCGTCATCAGCTTCCGGCAGGAGTGAAGATGCACAGAATTATGGAAGTATCGGGGGCAGTGATCATCAGGGACAGTCCCAGCAGGATGACGACAGTGGACCAGAAGAGGGGCCCGTTTATATTCTTACGTCGGCTAAGGGGGATAGGAGTTACAAACTGCGTGATTCGAGGTGAGGACAATCGTTGATTCATTGATAAATTTCATTTGTTCATGAGAGATTTATAGGAGTGGTTCCAAGCAAGTATGTACAGGAAATATTGCCTCGATGTTTTAAAAAATCTGCGTTGTTTCTATCAGGAAATATGAACAATACTAACTGGTTGAAACAGAATGAAGAATTTTATTTATCAATCCATTTCCCAGCGGAATTCTTCCAAACAGTCTCTGCTTTCTTCGATCTCGAGATTTTCAAGGAAAATGAATTTAAAAAAAAAACTCAAATAGGCCTTTTCTAATTGCAGCACGTGTTAATTTCATGGAGCATCGAAAACAAAAATACGTCTGACATAGAAAATATTCTCTTTATAATGCCAGAAAATATTTTGAAACAACGATAGGCCACAAGTTCAGGGTATCTCCGCTCCTCTTCAAGCAGGAGCAGTGTCTTTTATTGACGAGTGAATACGAGAAATATATAAATTTGAAATTGTGAGTAAAGTGAGAATGAAACGGAAGTCGATTGCAGCGCAATCAAGTGGCTGAATTGACTTGAATTTCTCCTCTCTCTCTACTCCTGCCTGAACGAAGAACGTGTGCAGCCATATCAACAATCTGTGATTTAATCTTAACCAAAATACGTCATTTTCATTCCTTTTCATGGGTAGACATTACTTAAAAGTTGAGTTTTACCACTGGAAATTGATAATATTTGCTGAAAAATACCCGCAATTTTGAAGGTTAAACCCGTAATTATCATTCCTCTTGATCATTAACAAGTGGTTGGCAAGTGGTTGAAAATAAAGCAAAAAGAAGATTAAAAAAAAACTAATGCCAACTCAAATGTACACAGTTATTTGAATGCTGTATCCATTATGTCAGGATAATACTTTCGACTGGATATTTATGTGTTGATAACGACTTTGTCCTCTGGAAATAGGATCATCGAAATTGCTGGTGGAAGAGAAGTATTTTCCCAGAGTAGAGGTAAAGTTGCTGCTAGAAAGCCTCGTTTCCTGACCTCATCAAAGTCCGTGCCTAATGATGATTTGCAGACAGATAATAAGTTGACTGTCAAGAAGAATAGTAAATCACCCAACCGGCAGAGTGTTTGGGAGCTTAGAAGCAGGTAATGTTAATATCAGAACGTCTTTCTAAATTTTTGCGTTAATTTTTTTTTTTTCAAATTTTCCTCATTGAGAATGAAGAGTCTAACGGAACAATCAATGAAACCTAGTCATTCAATGAAATCCGAAGAAATCAGTAAAATATTCACATTTTAATTCCATTCGCCAGTAATTGTTGGAATTCTATTTAAATAAATTTCTTTTTATGAATCTATAGTAATTATCTACAATCGAAAGACTTTTTCAGTAATTGTGAACGAACCACTGAATGACGTAATGATTGAAAAACGTTTATGCAATGGACTTAATTTTCGAAATACAATATTTGCAATGTAACGCATAAGATGTATTTAATTGTATCTATATATTAAACAATCACATTTCTTCAGACAAGGATTAAAAGAACATGAAAATAACCTTTTGGAAACTGATGACAATATGATTACATTTTGATATACTGTAGAAATAGTAGTTGCATAAAGAATAAAAAGATGTTATTGATTTCCAACATTATGAAATTCCACGAGTGAGAAATGCTCTAGTGCACTGATTTTGTCATTATTTCTATTATTATGTGTATTATTTCGCCAGGAATAAATGAAAAAAAAAACACGGAATTACTAAATTAATGAAAGCATCTAAATTGAAACTGAAAAGCTATAAGAATTTTGGCTCCGAATTTCATTGACCGATCCCCCAATGTTACGATAAATTACAAAAAGTAGGGGGCCAATTTCTACAAACTATAAATCTCCCAAAATTTTTTTACGTTCTCCATATATATGAAGAACCCGGTAGGGTATGATATATATAAAGAATATGAGTTACAAAAGCACTAAAACTGAGGCATAAAAAATGCATTGTTTTGCTCCACAAATTCAATGCATAAAATTCAGCATATCTATTTGATATAATCTAATATTCACATTTCCCCTTACCCATAAATATCCTATGAATTTTAATTTAAAGGTGCGGCGAGGCACGAAGACAACGTTCAAATCGCGAAGTAACAGAGACAGTCTTCTCATCCGAAGTGCATTCAGTGCGACGTAACGCGACAAAATCCATTCTCGATTATGATTCACCAAAGGCTGCGCGAAGCAATCGTATTATAAACTATGACTCGGTTCTAAATAGTAATAATGTAGAGTACAATGTGCCGAAAAGTATTACCGATTTGGATTATGGGTTGCCCAAGAATTGTGTAGATTATCAGTCTAATCATACGACACCAGCCAGAAGTATGGCTATTGTCAGTGACGGTGAGGTCGTTGTATTCGACGACATCGACGACAATTGGCAGGGCTTGAGATTGGATTTGGGAACGACCAACACACAGCAGGTCAACAATACCTGTTTGAATTCGGAGCAGGAGGACGGTCGGAGGATTTCATCGGAGCCCTTGGAATCCAGTGTTGGAAGCACTCCGAGTCCCACCTCAAATTATCCTAGGAATACTTCAGATTTTTTTAAGGTAAGTCATCATTTTCGTCTTGTATGCAGAAATCTACAAAAATCTAATCTCTCTAGATAATAAGAAATATATGTGGAAATTCAGCTGACACTTTTTCAGGGGACGCTGATTTTCAGGGGAAACTCCTCCCCTAAAGGGTTAGATACGTGATAAGGGTTAGATATGAGATAAGGGCCACTATAATATGAGACAATGGGTCATGGTAGCGAATGGGGGGCGGGGGGGGGGGGGGGGGGGGGGGGGGGGGGGGGGGGGGGGGGGGGGGGGGGGGGGGGCGTGAGTGAATGGAGGAGAGGGAGGAAGTAAGAGGGATTTTGTAAATATGGGGAAGAGAAAAACGAAGAGTTTTACAGGTGTTCGCAGAGGGCTTTCTAGGGGTCGTTAGGGGGTTGCTAGGCAATTGAGTGTCCCCTGAATTTCCAATCGAATTTCACCCATCCTTGGGCCATTGTGGGGGTGATTTGACAGATTTATAGATTTTACGTTAATCAATTTTATATATCTTGTTCTTATTTTCATTGTGAATTGAGGTTGCTCTGTAACCTCAAGGGGGGAGGGGGAGCCCCCTATTGAAATGGATTGCAATGTATTAAAATATCGTTATTCTGTCCTTTCAACTATGCATACTTAGAATAATAATTACATCAACAATCATTTATGACGTGGAGTAAATTAAAATATTGTTTATCATTCAGTAGTCATGCTTAAATCAATTGTCCAATATTTTTATCATCAGCATTCGCTCTAGATAAATTTGTCATTACTGATTCAGTTTTCAATTAAAGCATTTGAATTATTGAATCCTTCAATTAATGTCGAAATTATTGATTGTTTACTCAGTGACCATAGCCATAATATTATAAATAGCCAGAATGGTTACCGATCCATACTCTTATCACAATGAGAAACTAAATGTTTCTCTTGTCTGATTTCGAAAGGGGAACTGTCCTATGCAATTCTTATCTCCACGTGAGATGTAAAATATCTAAATAAGGTTTTTTTCTTTTTTTGAAAAATCACTAATTCTGAGCATAAAATTGTTAATCCTTTTGCTTTCATTACCATTGGGGCATCTCGTCCCTGTATCCATCTCACGCGCCTCATCCCAATTTGTTGCTCACTCCGAAATCAATTTCACGTATCGGCTCGTTTCCGAATCCTCTCATTTACCGCGACCACAAATTCTCCATTCTCTTCAGTCTTATTCGCAATATAAAAAACTCTTCTACGTATTCCATTAAAGTTGATACGCATTTCGAGACCTTCCTCATCCCTAAAAAATTCAGCCTTCTCAGAAAATGAGTAAACTCATTCGACACCCGGGAAATATTGAATTTTCTGCAAAGTTTTCCAACCCCTCGCCGAGATTTTCCCTCTCCCCCCTCCGTTTCTTCTCATCCAAAATGACTTCACTTCTCTTTTATTTACACCAGTAACCGTGCTCACAATTCTGGACTTTACATAACTGTTGCAGCTGCCAGCAAATGCATACGACACTCGTTAGCACCCTCATTTAAATTCAAAAACATAGCCCTTAAACTTAATGTATGCAAAAATGAAACTCACTTGCATTACACTCCAGTTATCTTCTCTAATATATCTACCCACTTTGCCAGGTAATAACACCAGCAAGTGACTGTGAAGCAAATTCACCATCACCAGAGCGTAATCACAAAGTTGCCCGAGTAATTGGTGAATTACCGATAGCCCAGTATTCCGGTAGTCCGCGTCGTTACGGTGTACGTGAAAATTCACGATTACCGAGCTTACTGTCATCACCATCGACGTACATGACACCTAGGCCAGGTTTTCCCCAGAGAATATTACCAACAACGCCAAATCAGAAGGACAAGGAGACTGATTATCTTTCAAATACGAAAGACGATACGACTGAAATATTAGTGGAAACTTCGAGTCCTCCCAATGAAATAAGTAGTACTCTAGTGGTATCGCCAACAGTAGAAGAGACACCAAAAACTGAGCCGCAATCGCAGACACCGGAACCTGAAGAGGAGGAGGAGGAAGAGGAGGAGGAGGACTTCCTCAAGCCATCATTTCTCAGCTCTGATAATCTGTCTAGTCTCGTTACACCTGGTGGCAGTACTTTTGATTATCTTTACGAATTCTCGGAGACCCGTAAAGTTCTGGAGGAATTCTTCAAGTGTCCACCACCCAATGAGGAGAAGGAAAACAATGGAGAGACTTTTCCCTTTCAGGTAGATTCAATCAAATTTTCTGAAGCTGGGGGATTACCTCTTCTAAGGGTGTCATGGCCTTATTTTCAATTTTCTCCGTAATTATATCTTTTAAATATTCTTCGCAAATGGTCATTTGCAATTTGTTGTGGTTAAAACCTAATTAATTCTATGATTTTTAATATTTTTCATGGATTTTTTTTCTTTGAGTACTCAATTTTATTTTCGGCAAAATCCTTCATGCGAAAATTGCAATTACTCAATTTTCCTATTAGTTAACAAATAAATGTTGTTAACAAATGAGAATTTTATGATACGCCTACATGTTCTTTTACAACTTCTATTGCTTGAAAAAAATGGTAAATCCCTCCTCAACTTCATCAATTGAGTTGATAAGTTGAATTTTCTATTAAACTAAATTATTCCTCCTTTGTTCCCAAGGATCTTGACTACGAACTTCGACGACAGGGGGGAAGTTCTTACGTTGGACAACGTCTAGCCAGTGGATTACCAAGTACTGAGGAGGTTATGGTGCACGAATCCCCTAAGAAGCAGAGATCTGATTATCCACAATCTGTAAGTTATCCTCCATTGCTCGAGAAACTTTGACAAAACGATGAGTTCAATTGCCTGGATAAATGGGATCCCTTTCCATTTCAGACAACGGAGCATGAGAATAATTTTTTAGACCTCTCAGTGGGTACAGGTAGCAGTGGAGATCTCGGTGAAACTGAGGTTGGTCTCCAAGTTGGTCATTCGCGTAATTTTACCCTGAGTCCAGAAACAACAGATTGTGACAGCAATTGTGGGGATTTGGATAGTGAAATGTCCCTGATGATGATGGACAATGAATTGTTACCAGCCAGTGGCCTGCTGGGCTCGGTTGGAGATCTCGGTAATAATTCCGACTCACTGAGAATATATACGAGCATGCCAGTGCTGGAGGATGGCCTGTCCAGTGGACATGCCAGTGATACTGATAATAATAATCCCACAGTTATGCTTATGAAGAGACAGATCAATGAAATAGAGAAGGAAATCATTCAGAGAACGAGAAATGATATTATGGGAGGTGACATGGAGACTGGAAAGGACAGTAGTCTCAATGTTACAAAAGACATACTTCAGACACTTAAAGCAACGTCACCAGATTTATTTATAGCACAGAAAGAAAATTCTTACGAGACGAGTGAACTCCATCTTGACGGTCTGGATCCATTAGGGACACCACCGCCACCGGCACCTCAGGGCAGACAGACAATGAACCTTGAGATTGGGGGAGAAGTGGAGGCTGCCATTAAGGATATTAGAATGGCACTGCAAAAGACCAAGACATTGCCCGTTAAATCACCCTCGGAGGAACCAGCTGAGCCCAATGTCTCGCCTATATGGATTCCAAGGTAATGATTTTAAATCACGGACGTTTTTTATTTTCCTCTTTATGTGACTGATTGAGTAGCATATGAAGTTGCTTTTATTTCCACTCGTTTTTACTCTCTCGGGATTCGAAGTCAGTTTCATCGGTTTCCGTCGATTTCTCCGAAGATTTCTTGGGGTTATCCCTGTGATCATCTAGTACATTTTTTTTCGTAAAGTGCGATCTTTGCTCTTTGCAATGAGTGGTGCCTTCTGGAAAAAAAACAAATTCTGTAGGCAGTTGATTAGAATTGTTTAGGAGAATCGGTCTCATCCAATTCATGGGGAGAGAAATGAAAACAAATTATTCTCTTTTATGTGTCTGATTGAGTAGCCTATGAAGTGATTTTTATTGTTTCTTCCTTTTTATCCCTTCGAACATTGAAAAAAATTTATTGCATTTTAATGCAATAAATTTTTTTCAATGTTCGAAGGCATTGCTCTTTTGGAAAACTACTTATACACTTATTCGTTTTAAATATCTGGTATACATATTCTTGAAATGCAATTATTCTTTTTCGTGAAGAGTCGAGATTGTTAGGATGAAATTGAAATTTCATAGACAGTTGATTTAAATTTTCTAGGAGAATCGGCTAAATTCGGGGCATAGCAGCATATTTTCATTTTTTTTATAGAAAGGGTTGAGTGGGATTTCAACTTATTTTTATTTGTCCTTCGTTTACCCTGTTGAACGCCGAGTAAATTTTTATTCATTGAGGGTGCCCTGGTGTTATTCCTTTGAACACTTACTTTTCCACTTATTCTATTCGACTACGATATTTAATCTTCAAAAATCTAACTAAGTTTTAGTATGTTGGATGGCAGGCGGAGGATGTGCACAGAGAGTAATAGCGAGGACTCCGAAGCTCGTAGAGGTGAGGATGAGAATGAAGTTGAGGTGGAGGAAGTTGTTGACGAGGAGGAAGCAGACACTGATCTTGAGACTGACAGACTTCTGGGGCAACAGAGAACCGATGATCAGGGATTCTACGATGACAAGGTATGTTGGATCCACTTAGAGCAGACAACTAACGACTCATTACTTTTTTTTAAACTAAATTCTTTTGGTGATTGGGTGCACATACTTTTCCCTCGTAACACGCACGTAGTTTCGTGCCAGTGATTTTGCAGTCTAACACAGGATTAATAATTTTTCTGGTCATTTGATGTTGATGCAGGGGTGGCGGAAGCCTAAAACTAGGACAATGCTACCATCAATGAGTACGAAAGTCGTAACACCAAAGCAAACCCCACCAAAAACCTTGAGTGTAGCTCCATTAGAGGCTTTAACTCCACCTGAACCCCTGCCCTCAACCTCATCCTCAATGTCTCCCCCACCCATTGTAACGGTTATTCAATCGCCCTCAAATGAGCGTGACACAACATCACCCACGAAAATAACGACGAGTCCCCAGAAGACCCCGGTTAAAAATTCTCCCTCGCCCACCCAGAGCCTCAAGGAGTCCAGCGGAAAGGTGAAAAAGGTGCCCAGAACGTTTGCACTTTCCAATTTTAATTAGATCTTTTTTTTCTTTCTTCTACATGAATGTTTAAAATTCTTTTCTCATTTCACTGAAAATTATTTCTCAACTAGCTTAGTTTCGACTTCGGCTTATGTTTGGTATGTCTTGGTGAGGAATACGTACAGCGGAATCTTAGTATAAGTGTAAGGTGATTTTTGATGGACACTTGAGATTTTCTTCTCTCAGGATAGTCAACACCTATTTCCCTTGTAATTATTTTTTTAGATTTGTCATAATGTAATGACTGAATGGCTCCGTAAAAGTATATTGTTTTTCCTTGTATTATTGTTTATTGATCCACGCAGTTTCGTAACTGTCAACCTATTTTTCTAGATTTTTTTCTACTTCCCTAAGGAAATATATTCACTTAGTTTCCTTGAAATTAATTCTCCTCGAATAATTGAGTGAAAATTTGCAATTTCTATTCTTAAGAGCGGAAATTGAACTCAGCCTCAATTTATTTATGATGAGTTTCCCTCGCGTTTCTTCGTTAAAAATTTATAATTGAGCATCAATCAAAATTAAAAAGAAAAATTGAGACTAAAAAGTTCTCAATCGAAGATATTAGAAAAATTCCATGTATATAAGGAGAAACGGTTTCAGAATATATACAAGTATTTTTCATCAAGACACATCGATCGATTTCACCATAATTTACTGCTTCGAGTTCGAAAGAACTTATGCATCTGAAGTACTTCAAGAGCCTTACCCAAAATATTTATTTAAAAAACTGAAGACGAATATTCTATTCTCTCTACCAATTCTCAGCACAATCCTCTGCATGAGACTCACTATATCCTCTTCAACGAATATTTTTAAAATATCTGCACGTGGCATATTTTCCATTCCTAAGAATTTTCTGCTCCAGTCATTAACGATCAATGAAAAATTATCAATTTCCTATTTATTCCAGGATAAAGATGGGAAGAAAAAGAGTAGGAACAAAGAAGGTAATTTCTTGACGTTTCAATTTCACTAGTGCATGATGTTTCCCAATCGATTACCTTCAAACTGTACCACAAACTAATCTTTTCGTTTTTAATTCCCCTAAAATAATGCCGACGCCTTTGGATGTTTTATGTGAATCGCCATAACAACTGGTGAGTGACGCAGACTAATAATTCACATTAAAAATTATTTGATCTATAACCGACGGTAGTGGCCGTGCGGTTAGAGTGCTAGACTGGCATGCCGATGACCCGGGCAGGCTTCCCGTCACCGGCGGTCAAAATTTGTAAAAAATTTGTAGCACTCTGATCTCACGATTCGCTGCCGAGCGGTAGTCTCGTAACAGAGACGACTCTACCTGGCCAAGGTTTTCCCCTCAGGGTGAGGTTTTTCCTTGGTCCTTGGCGAATGCGGTACAGCGGGTCGGGGGGTGGGAAGGGTAAATACGTAAAAGCCCGAAAGGGTATACGTGAGGAC